>JAFVLL020017419.1:0-37242 GCA_021397915.2 Tor tambroides
AATGAAGAGCGTTTCTAGATCAGAACAGCACATCTTCTTTAACACAGTTACATCTGTACACCACCTCTCATTGATGTAAAAGCACGTCCCGCCGCGGCGTGATTTCCCCGTTGATTCAGCGTCGCGATCTGCTCTGATCAGCGTGAAGTTAGGAAGATGAATCGCGCTGTCTGTAATGGCGCCGTTCAGCCATGTTTCCGTGAAACACAGAGCAGCAGAGTTTGAAAAGTCCTTGTTTAACCGGGAAAGCAGAAGGAGTTCGTCCGTTTTTCCATATATAAAATCCATATAATATCCGTTCGTCTGGCTTTCCATATATATATATGAAAAATAAGTGTACATGCAGCCATTGTTAAGAACTAGGGCTGTCACGGTGAAGAAATTTCCCTTATGGTGATTTTGAGTGGCTCAATATTGCAATATGCATGCAAATATGTATGTATGTATGTATGTATGCAAGTAAATACATACAGTACAAACATTCATTCATTTATTTATTCATTCATTCATTCCTTCATTCATTCTCATTGATATATTAATATATGTATAATAGTACGTTCCGATTCTCAAATCTGACTGGACAAGCGGCTTTCCAACAGAGTTATTGGTATTTCAGCTGGACGAGTACAGGGCCTTGTCTCTGCGCTGATTTTACATAGTCAGTCAGTGCAGTTACATTATTATGCGAGGAGGTGGCGGCAAGGGACCGTCTTTAAGAGTGAACCAACTAATAAATTTAAAACACTTCATTCATGAATGAATCAAAGTGTTGAAATTAGTTAACTTTACAAGGCTCAACCGACAATCAACGAGTTACCTGGATAATGCTGAAGCTAATTTTTCACTTCATAGAGATCAATGCCATTGAGTCAATGCATTGAACAGTGCTTATGCAGTTGTGGGAAATCCACTTAAACAAAGGATGCTATGACAGAGATATCTCTTTCATCTTCTGACAACTGATGGCAAACGGATTTTTTTCCACAAAAATGACTTAACCTGAAGAAGGACAGACGCTGGTAATCACGCATGCACAGACTCTGTGCATGCTCTCTCTCTGTCTGTTTAGTGCAAATCTATGGAATCTACAAATCACAGTGGTATACTGTGTAACGGTTCAACGGTATCAGTTTTAGAGTCACGTTTCGGTACAGTTCGGTATGTGCTATATTTAGGGAAAAAACTATTTTGTCAAATAAAAATAAAGAAAATAAGAACAAATAATCTAACTACAAGCAACAGCACAAATAAATACAATAGAGCAAAGATACAAATAAAATAAACAGTGCTTTTCAGGATTTTTTAGGTAGGTCTAACATTAGCTTTTAGGTACAGAAATTGAATAAAGTAATCAAATGTAAAATAACATTGCATATTTGACTATATAAATTAAAGATTAATCTTCATTAAAGTTAAAAAAGCTATTCAATCAAGAGCAGTGATTGATTTCCTTGTTTTTGTTGTTTGATTAACATTAAAAAAAGTCCTGTCACTTTAATAGAATGTGACCACAGAACCCAGCAGACAAGCAACTTCACCATCCAGCCTTTCACTGAAACCGGGTCATGACTTTCAAGGCAGTGGCACTTAATCAACTGACACACACCAAAAATTCAAACAATCCTTTCAAAACACATTATCCCCGTGAAACAAACACCGTAATGCTCTAGAGGAGTTCTGAGCACACTACACTCTGGTGCCAGTCACTCTCATGGTGATATAACAGCGAGAGACTGCTGCTCGGCAGGCCAGGCCCCGCTCTAGCCAGGAAGACAATTAAGAAGTGATGGACAGCAGGCTCTGAAATGTCAGGGCTGACAGCAGCTGCTGGAGTCTTGGCAGAGACCATTTCCCAGCTGTACCTGATCAGTTACCATCTCCATTTGCACAACCACTGACCAGACAAAATAATGCAGATCTAGCTTCAAACAATCACATAACAATAAATGGCGTTCCTTAATTTTGCATCTTATTTTCTTTGCGTGTTTGACGCACACATCAAAATCTTTGCGCATACAGTAGTTGAAGAAGCTTTTGTGTTGAAGCCAAAAGCATGCAGGAAGCAACCATTCTGTTTTCTCCAGGGCACCAATTTCTGCTACCCAGCAAGGGGGAAAAGTGCATTTTAAACTACTAGTGCACAATCATGAATAAAGGGTGCGAATAGTCATTTTCCCAGAACTGAGTTTTATCAGTGGGAGATAACGTGTAATTTAGAAAAACGATCCACTTTGAAAGTGGAATGAGTGAATGCCATGAAAACCAGACTGAAAAGTCTGTTTTTGCCTCCACGTGAGTGTATAACCCCTTTGTTTTTTATAGCAGCCTACATGTTGCTATCAATGTGTCGTCTGATTCTAAGTGGGGAGAAATTTTTTTTTTGATGTACTTGGCAATAACACAACATAAACCTGATGAAAATAATATAAATTTAAGCTTTTTTTTTGTTTTTTGAAATCACAAGATTAAAGAGATGATGTAAATTGTACTGACCAAAGAAAACTCTCCTTTGATACTAAAGTGGTACAATTCTCCTATGGCTTTTCCATTCTTATAAACTCAAAACCTTCACTGACAGTGAAATAAAAGACATTATAAATGTACATTATGCATTAACGTGCAATAAATGTCTATGGGGAAAAATGTAAATTTACCAATAGGCTTCCTGTGAAAAATGGCATAAAATTGACTGGACTTTTGACAGACTTGAATGGAAAATTTTCATCTTCCAAATAACTATTTATTAAAAAAAAAAAAAAAAAAAAAAAAAAAAAAGGAATCAAGGAATCCAGCAGAGGAGTCAACTGTGCAAATTTTTTTTTGTCAAAATACTTCCTCCTTTCCTAGCCTAATATGCAGATACAACTGGGTCATTCTACAAAATGTGCCATTTGTGTCTGTCATGTATATGAATGGGGGAAATATTCATCATTCAGTTATTGTTAATTACCATACTGTATGTGTAGGCAAAATTATGTTCCAACCATGGCTCTGAACCGGTTCAATGAACGAAAACGAAAACCGGAAACAAACAAAATTTTGACAGGAACATAACCAGAAACAGAAACGAAATCAAATTTAATAGTTCTGAACAGAATCAAAAATTTGAAATGGCCATTAACCAGTTAGGGATGTTGATGCATTGGTTAGTCACAATGGCAGTGCACCAGCATTAGTTTATCAGATTATTTTTGCTACCCTGACCTGTATTATTATTAGCCTATGTATAGCTTTGCACTTCACTCACATTATCGACGTAAAACATCATCCTTCACATAGGCTATATGAGCAGTGAGGCAGTGGTCATGCTGAATGGCACAGATTGTTCTACAGACTATTTACACTGAGCAGTGTAACTTTTTTATATGTATCTTTAACTGTATTTTATTTTGATAATGAACAGGCTGTGATGTCAAGATAGCAAAAATATGTTGTGTGGGCGTGTGAGGCACCAGCGTTCGTTTCCCAACTGTTACTCCGTAATATGGTCACACCAACATTGGTTGGTCTTACAGATAGAAGCAAGACATCATTCAAAACTGTAAAGCTTTTGCAAAATAAAGAAAACTGTGAAGCTTTTGCAAAATAAAGAAAACGGCTTTTAGCGCGTGGCGCACCACAACGCAGCATATTTTTGTAATCTTTCGTTTTTTTTAATCTGTTAATGATTTAAGTGAAAATATATTTTGTGAATAGGCCTATACATTCCTTTTTATGTATATATTTTTATTCGTGATGTGAATCCGAATTTTTGCTGGTTTCAAAACACAACAAGCTGCATACCTGCCATTCATTTTCACTTAAATGTAGGCCTAATGCTTGGCGGTTCGTGACATATCCTCGGATGAACTAACCCCGGGGCACTGCTATGCTGACTTACCTTATGCGCGGGCGTATCACTCGTTGGATGCGTCAACATCCCATTTTCATAGGCCGTACTAAAATTCATGATTGGTTGACTGCAAAATTCAAATATGAAATGGAACGATAAAATAACATTATTAAACGGTTAATGGCCATTTCAAATTTTCGATTCTGTTCGGAACTATTAAATTTGATTTAGTTTTTGTTTCTGGTTATGTTCTTGTCAAAATTTTGTTCGTTTCCGGTTTTCGTTTTCGTTCCTTGAACCGGTTCAGAGCCCTGACTGTGACTCTATGGTAGTATTAAAACATTGCACATTTTTTATATTTATTTATTTCATTTATTTATTTGGATCTGTTTTATCAGGTAAATGGCAGATGGGGGAGTTTTCAGAAAACAAATATTTTTGAGTTTCTCAAAACTCTTTGTCACTAGAGTCCCAGAAACTACACACATCTAGGGCTGCAGCTAACGATTATTTTTATTGTCGACTAATCTATCGATTATTTTTTCGATTAGTCGACTAATCTATCGATTATTTTTCAATTAATCTATTTATTATTTTCTTATCAGTTGATGAATTCTTTAGTTAAACTATCAATAAATAATAACAGTAACTTCTGCAATTAATCTTTTAATATTTTATTCAGATGTTTTCTCATAACAAAAATAAATAAGAACAAAGAAAGAAAAATAAATAATACAAAAAATAAGAAAGAAAAATAACAAGAGAGAAAAAGAAAGAAATAACAATAAATTAATAAAAAATAAAAATGAAAGAAAAAAAGAAAGAAAATAATAAATGAAAAAACAAGAAAAGAGAGAAAAAGAAAAATAATAACAATAAATAAATTTAAAAAAAGAAAGAAAGAAAAAGAAAGCAAGGAAGCAAGAAAGAAATAGGCTAACAATAACAAGAAAGAAAGAAAGAAAGAAAGAAAGAGAAAGAATTACAGGGCAGTGATACAATCAATAGAAATGCACATTATGGCTGCATTCACAGTCACTGTTTGGGACTGACAGCAGTTGCTTACAGGTGAGAGACTTGAAATGTTTTCTTTATTCAGCAGATTAAAACATCTGCTTGATATCTGTATGAATGAACAGCTGAAGTCACAACCGCATTCAGGACACTAGAGCGACAGAATCAAAAGTGGCGTCATAACACCGGGAAGTTTTATCACAGTTGACAGTCTGTTTTTAAATAAATGAGCCCAGTTGAGGCTTGTCCTATCCGTCACACAGTTAAACAACTAACAACGACTTTAAATGCTTTGTTAGCGAGTGCAGAGAGCGCGTTTGGTGCGCGCGTCTCAGAGCTCGCGCGATCGCGCCCACGGCACTGACGGCAGCTCCAGTGGATCTTAAGATGAACGCGAATCATTTCTCCATCTCTGTGAGTGCATTAAACCCGTCATGATTATATAGGCAACTCGATGTCCCGTGCTGTTCCGTTCATTCAGCGCAGCTTTGAATGCGGTTGTGAATCCTGACAATGTAAAGGCATCAGTTCGGCTATATATACGGTTCTGACTGTCATATAATAATAATGCTCTATGAACGCTCTATGAAGTGAAGTGATATTGCCATACTAGCCTTTACCTTCTGCTCTAGAGTCTTGTTTTGTGTTAAACATGGCAGAAAAACAGTCTTAAGTAGGGATAATTGCAGGCTCGCGCAATGGGCGTGGCTAAAGGTGCGACTCGTCGACGCACTCCATGCTAATCGACGTATTTTCATAATCGACGTAATCGATGACGTCGACGAATCGCTGCAGCCCTACACACATCAGCTTTAAATTACAGTTCAAGTCATGAATGATGATGAAATAAGCATTCAATTAAAAGAAATAAAGTACCACCTGTATCTAATGCATCTCTGTCACTTAAACCATCACATTAAGACACATCATTGGGTGATCTGCAGTTCTTATTCCCTGAATTGGAGGGGAGATAGCAGTGACAAGAGACCATT
The DNA here is from genome assembly GCA_021397915.2 of Tor tambroides. Lineage (NCBI taxonomy): Eukaryota > Metazoa > Chordata > Actinopteri > Cypriniformes > Cyprinidae > Tor > Tor tambroides. The sequence continues at coordinate 5,839 of JAFVLL020017419.1, forward strand.
TGGGAAATGTGTGTTATTTCAAGGTCAGTGAAGAGTAGGGAAGATAAAATACAAAGGTAACCGTGTATCTGTGTACAGTACATAAATATCTAGAGACTCGTTATCTCCAGGCATATACCATAGGGAATAAATCTCTCTTCTTGAACAAACACACAGAGCATTCCATCATACCAAACACAAATTCATACAAACATACACAGAGAGAGACTTAAACATCATTTGCCACATTTTTCATTGCAACTTAAGAGCCGTCTTTCTCTCCCTCTCTCTTTTTTTTATGGAAATTACAGCTGGGAATGGAACCAGATTAAATCCATCCATACATCCACTCCTTTACTTAATTAAAAAACATATACAGTATGTAAATGAATGGCTCCCAAGTTATGGATTTACAGACACCAAAGGAAGAAAAAAATGCAGCAAACCACATAATCGTTACTAGTTACGACAGAAAAAGTATTCTTCATTTTTAGAGGTAAAAATACTTAGCATATTTTCTAGTGGGTATATATGAGGGTTAAATAAAACTAATGAAACTCTTTAAAAAAAAATAGTTTAAATGTTTGGTTTTTTTTAAAATAAATTAAAGACTACGCAAACTAAGCATTTTTTCATGATATGAGGAAAGTTCTATCACCCTGCATGCCCCCCAAGAATATCAATATCAAAATTATTTTTAGTTTAAAAATGAATAGCATGCTCATTATAAAAAAATGCTTATTCAAATTATTATATGTATGAATTGTATTTTTAATGTATTGTTAAATGAATTAATAGATCCATATACCAAAAAAGTAATTGACCTATGAAATATTAAGCTTACAGTAAAGGGCAAACCCTTAGCAAAATATGCTTGCAATATAAATGGCTGTTGCTGACCTCAGATGTGACAAGACAAATTACATTGTGATAGGAAACACATGGGTTCTATGGGAAAATATATGACTGTTTTGGTCACATGACTGTGCAACATTCATTAATGTCCATGGCTACAAGAGAGAGGCAAATTGCCCTTGTCATACAACCCAATAAATTATGGCTCAGAGCTGGACCAGATCCCACTGGCTAGAATGCAATTTAGGGGTACGGCCAATAATACCAACCCATACTGTAGCTCTGCTCTTTTCATTCGGTACCACTGCATCAGAGCTCAGGGGTGTTAAATGACTGAACATCTGACGACGTACCTGATAAATGTACTTTTGTCTTTAGCAATTATAGCAAGCATCACAATCCTCATCACACATTGCGCTAGCTAGCAATTTATTTATTTTTTCTACATCTGACAAGTTTAGGATATGATGAGCGAAAGGCATATCGCCCTGAACAATTTCCTCTTGGTATTTTAATTAGTCTTGTGATAGCATCACTAATTTGAATGGGGAGGCAGCGTTTCGTGAAATTAGTTTTTGTGGCTGGTGGGTGAGCAACCACTGGTGACCAAAAGCACCGTTTGAGCCCTGTGCCCCAGGACAACTCAGCCAGAACTACATTAGGCCACCAAGGACCAGAAAGTGTCACATGGACAAAGGCTTGTGGTGCAGAGATTTGGTGGTTATAAATGTCAGTCAAAGCTGGGCCAGGTGTATTTGACACAAAATTTTAAATTACACCACTATTTCATCATGTCATTCCATATCTGTAAGACTTTTTATTCTGTGGAACACAAAGGATTAATTTATGAAGAACTGTTTTTGGTTGTTTTCTTTCATATAATAAAAGTGAATAGAGACTGGGGCTTTTAAAGGGGGTTACTTCACCCAAAAATTTAATTTCTGTCACAAATCACTCGTCACATCAGTCCAAACCCATAAATCTTTTATTCACCAACAAAACATAAAGACATTTTTTAATGAACCCTGAGAGATTTCTGTCCCTTCAATCATTGAAAGTCCATTCCTCCACAACTTTTTAAGCTTCAAAAAAATTCATAAATACATTGTTAAAAGTAATCTATATGAATCAAGTGGTTTAAACCAAGTCTATTGAAGGACACAATCATTTTATGATACACAGATTTAATTTAGGTTTTTATTCACATACAAATGTTAACTCATGAAAACCTCACTGCTTCTTGCTCAAAGGTTGCTTGATATGTAAGAACTAACCTGAAAACATTTTATTACAATTTTTAAAAAAAAACTGTTTTCTCTTTTAATATATTCTAAATTGCAATTGTTCTCACTTTCAGCAGCCATTAATCCAGTCTTCAGTGTCTCATGATCCTTCAGAAATCATTGTAATATGCTGATTTGCTGCTCAAGAAACATCATTTATTATTATTATTAAGGTTAAACCTGTTGTGTTGCTTATTATTTTGGTGGCAATTGTAATATATTTGGATATTTGTATACAATATGCTTGACTTTTTATTGAAAATCTGGGCAGTACAAAGTAGGAATATCTAATTAAGATAAACTGTATCTTAATTAGATATTCCTACTTTGTACTGCCCAGATTTTCAATAAAAATTCATCCATACTTTAGCATGTTCCTCACACAAAGCTATTCTCAGAAGACTTGAAATAAGCACTATGGACCACTTCTATTATACTTATATGATTAGTATTTTTGTCAGCACAGACATCTTTCATTATGGAAAAGAGTGGCCAAGTCACTCTTCTGAAATGCACTTAAATGCACTTAAAAAACAAATCCAAACATTTTTAAAATGACATGAGAGTTTAAAAGAAATTGAATAAATATTAATCGAATTAATCGAAATACATTTTAAAACTTAAAGCACCGGTGCTTTTCCATTCTTCCTACTCCATTCCTCCTCTAACAGAGATTTAGTATCCTACAGGAATAAACCAGCTCTGTGCCTGAGCTTTGAGTATCTGAGCTACAGCATGAAAGGAAGCGTATTATAAAAAAAAAAAAGTGTGACACTGTTTATGCCTCAGGCCCGGCTCTTCTGGGTCCACATCGTAAGGTGTAAGTGCCGAGGATAGAAAGACATGCTCAAGCGGCAGCCAGCTGATAACACATTCTGCTGTGACCACCACTTGACTGACAGCTGCATCCTTAAGCCTTTTGTTAGTTCAGAGTTTTACCGGAAATATAGTTAACAAGGAGTTTCCAAAAGGTCAAACAAATTCTCATACAGTTCAGTTCTCTGAAAATACAGTTCAGATAGAGTCACTGCTCATTATAATCGCTAAAATAGGTTTATGATGTACATTGTTCAGCAGCGTAATTTGGAGCAATTAATCATTTAATCAAATTCTTTTATAGTTAAATATAATCACTTTGTTTAATGAATAACAATGTTCACTATTCACATTCAGTGTGATTTCTGAAACAAGTTTTGACAAACAGGAAAGTCTGAAAATAGCCCATTCTGAAATAAAATTATGGAGCTAAGTCTGTGAATAAGGTGTATTAGTCATGAGCATTGCATAATTGGGTTATTTCTGTAATAGCAGGTTACATGCCACCATGCAGATCATGAATGAAGGTAATTACTGAATTAATGATTCGTAAGACTCCATTACAACACAGAAAGGCAGAGAGTAATTCTGCTACCTGTCAAATGGCCACAATACGTACGATTATAGACAGTGGTGTCAATGCACTTAATGTTTCTTCTGAATATTTTCAATACGACATGCTTTGAAATTACCATATTTCTGAGCTTGACTGGTTGATTAAAAGTCCACTGCCATCTTACTTCAAAAAAAAGGAAAAAAATAAATAAAAAATCCTATAATATTAATATGCAACTGAGACAACATAAAACAAATGAAGTAAGTTCAAACAACACAAATAACTATCTGTTTACAAAATTAACACTCGCCAAGTCCTGAATAAAAATAATATAATCCATAAAATCCATTCATAATTTATATTTATTAGGAACTTCAAAATACAGTATGTGGAGTAAATAAATCTCATAATATATTGCCAGACCTTCAAGGTTCTTCAATCTAAAGACGCTGTAAAAGTTGTAGGAACTCACAATATTTAACTAATGATTTAACCATCATCATTTTTTCTACATAAGTGACAAAACTCTTTGACTGAAGATTATTCAATCATGGCCAGTGGTTTCACACAACTGAATAAGTATATTATCATGTTTAATTTTAGATGAATTTACTCAATTAACTGGAGCTGCTCTTTTTTTTTTTTTTTTTTAATTAATCAAAGCAACTTGAATTCTTGTTAGCATCTCTTCAAAGCACATGCTTGACAACCACATTGGTAACTCACAGAAAAACACCAACATAATTAAAAAGTCTTTTAAAACACCTATATTATAGAACATTAAGTATTAACTCCCTATTTATATTTTTAATTTTTAACTCTTAACTTAAATTTTTAACTCCCTAGTTTCCCAATGTTATCATCTATTATAACACTAATGCATATCATAACAGTTTATTTCAACAGTTATCTGTGCAAAAATAAAAATGAGAATAAAAATAAAAATGCTGCTTAATGTTTTTCTGGAAATAAAGGATTTTTTTCACTATTCTTTGATAAATATAAAAAAATATTATTTTTGTAAAATTCTAAATATTTTTACTGTCACTTTTGATCAATTTAACGTATCCCTGACGAATAAAATTCAAGTTATTAAAAAAAGACCCTAAACTTTGTAGTGTTAAATTAGTCGAATGAATGAATAAAAATAATATATAAATAATAATAATAATATAAAAATATTAAATAAAGACAGAAAGAAAGATACAACTTTCTGTCCCACCTACTAATGGCCATTAATTTGAGAAAATACATGGAAGTTCATATACATTTGTGCATTTGGCAGATGATTTTATCTAAAGTGACTTGAACTGCATTCCAGGTACTGTAATAATTTTAACAGTTCCCTGGGAATTGATGTTGCTAGCACACTGCTTCATAGCTCTACTTCTTTGAGCTAGAGGGAAATATCTGAACCTCAATTTTGAACCTTACAAATTAAAAACACGGTATGCCCTGCATTTGATGCTACATTGACAGATGTCCTCACCCAGGGCATTCACTCTTTTACAACCCAATACTTCTGCAGAGACTGTAAAAAACAAGTGAACTCTGACAAATCTGCTCAGCACTTCTCCAACTGTCAGCCCCTTTTCTCTCTGGCACTGACTAATCAAATGAACTAAACTATTTGTTCCATTGGCATGAAGGATCCAGCCTCTGGGCAGTCTTTGTTCCCTGGAGATCTGAGCAGATCAATCCAATCCCACACTCAGTATAGATTTAGACGGCAGGAGATTTCAGGGCCTATCCTATCCGTTACCCAGCATGCCTGTTAATTTGCATGAGAGCTTTCTGCACTTGGCAGCATTATGACTCTAACCGAAGTGATATTTCTCATCATACAGGACTACTTGCCAAGCAGAATTATTGGCTTTGGATCATATCGGTTGCAATTTGTGCTCCATTTCAGCACACTATATTACGGCAAGTTTAAAGCAGACGTTGCGGCTGATATCTGAGAAAAGCAGCTTCTTCTGGCAAAACGAAGAAAATGTGAAGTATTTAATGTAGAGCAGAGTTGAATTTATATCTGAAGGCCTGGCAAAGAGATGGAGAAAACTGTCAACAGTTTCTATAAAGACAGAAACTTACAAGTGTTTCGGCAAACTTATTTCTTTGAATTACGACAAACAAACACTTTCCCATAACACACTGACTGGTTTGAATGCGCTCTGTGAAACAGTGATAAGCGTTATGATGTGGCACAGTTATCTTTTTGCTTTTAAGTATATTATAGTACATCTAGATTCACCAGAAAATAATTTGTGCTACTTTAGTAAGGAATATAAATACACAGTTGTGATAAAATACCTTAAAGGGATAGCAGCTAAAATACTGTCATTTATTCAGTCTCTCGTTATTTCAGACTTTCTATTATATTTTTCGGTCACACGTCCAATTCTCGCTATTAACAAAGCATTAACTACAACTTTTGCCTCAATAAACTCCTGAATGCTGCTTATTAATAGTCAGTAATGTTGGGTAGGATTAGAGATGTACAATATGGTCATGCAGAATATGTGCTTTATAAGTATTAATAAACAGTCAATATGTTAACGATAGGCATGCTAATAAGCAGCAAGTTAATAGTGAGAAATGGTCCCTATACTAAAGTGTTAACATTCTTCTACTTTCTGTAATATGGCACTCATTTTCACAAAACTGTATGGACTACAATTATTTGTTCTTCAAATATTAAAGAGTAGTAAAATTGTCATATTGTCTAAGTGGTTATTTCACTTTTTTTTTTTTTTTGCATTTAACCTTTTTAAAATAATGATTATGTACACTTACATGTTTACATGTACACTTACTTGCAAGGAAAATATCAAATTTGATACATGACATGATAATTTTAGACTAATTAAATTTTTTACTTTTCTTGAAAACATGAATTCACAGAGTGCATTTATAAGAATTTATCATGTTTTTGAATTAGATTTTTAAAAGAAGTATCCTTTTCTTTATCATGGACACTCTACAGGTCACTGACCCTCTTATTTTAAAGAACGTTCACAAAGCGTTTCTACGCATTGTTTAAAAAAAAAAAAAAATCAGAAGCTGAGAAAACTCAAAAACTTGAGGTAACCAGATTCAGGGATTATGGAAAAATTGTTATATCAACTTAACAGTTACAGTTGATCTAAAAGTATATCACAATATAACAAGTTCAACTAACTCAAAATGCATGATGTACAGCTTTCTTAGTTTGTCTAACATGTGCAAACTGTTACATAGAATTACTTCTATAAACCAAAGCAAGTTTTTCATGTTATGAAATGGAAAAAAAAAAAATCTCACTGAAGAGAAAACTAATCACCCAAATGGTGACTAATGGAAACAAATTTTTACAACAAAATGTAATCAAAAACATAGAACTAAAACTTTTATTATTTCTGAATAACAAAAATGTATGTCATGATAACTGAGCATACTCAGCAGCAACTTCATCACCACAAAAACAGACATTTCAGTTCTTGCTGTTTACTATTTTAAGTTACTCAAACTATGACTTTAATATTTTATGTAAACATCAAGTTTGCCTGACAAAGCAAAAACAAGTTTTAAGCTTAAGTGGTTGTCATACACTAAAAGGGGTGAAAAACACCATTAAAATGGTACATATGACTCATACATTATACTGCATGTCTTCTGAAGCTATACAATACTTAAGTGTTCAAACTTGGCACCTTTTAGGTGACTGAACATTTGAAATGTGTGCAGACATTAGCAACTACAGTACAATCAAATGAAAGACACCAGCATGTGTGCACAATACCAAACCATTCACTGTTCACAATCAAAATCAAGTTATAAAAATTTTATATAAATTTATAGTTATATAAAAGTTATATAAATTTTATAAAACAGTTTATAACTGTTTTATAAAATGAACATGAAGCCATTGTGAAGTTCAGGATGTCTTCAAAAGCACTAGAGCTCCTGAAGCAATAAAGGCCTGGTTTATGAATATAAACCTCTGACTAGATCTGTGTGGGCTGAACTCTGATTACATATTCTGAGTAGGAGCTCAATAATCAGCACTGTGATTTCTTGACACATGATGGAAGTTGTTCGTAAGAGAACATAAATCTGAGGGAGGGAGAAATTAAGTTTCTGTACAACAATGAATTGCAGTACACCTCTGCCACTTCTGAGTATACAAAACAAAAAAAGAAAAACTAGAAAGGAATTACCTTGAACATGAGACTACTGTTCAAAAGTTAAGGCCATTTTTTAAAAACAAATTAACATTTTTATTCACCAAGGACACATTAATATAAGAAATGTTTCTTGATCAACAAATCAGCATATTAGAATGATTTCTGAAGGATCGTGTGACATTGAAGACTGGAGTAATGGCTGCTGAAAATTCAACTTTGCTATCACAGAAAACAGTTCTTTTTTAACAATATTTCACAATATTACTGTTTTTACTCTATTTTTGATCGAAAATATGCAGCCAAAACATTTAAAACTCTTAAACGATACTTTTCAATGATATTGTAAGATATCTGAACGGCTCCTACTTTATCAAGTAATGCAATAACTTTTGTATATAAATTGGAATAATACCATAAAATAAAAAAATCTCAGAAGGGGGAATACTGTGAGCATATATGCATGTACTTGAGAGAGGTTTTTTGAAAGTGGATTGGATTTTAAATGGGTATAAAGTTGCTTTCATGCTGTAAATCTCTCTCTGTATTGGTAAGCTATTTCCTGTTGATGAAAGAGCATCTCAAACAGAGCTGACTTGTAATGTAGCCTCCTGGGACAGGTTCAGCGGGGTTCTAGCCATCTGTGTTTATTGTGGCTGCGTGTTTAACCTGAGAGGGCAGAGGCTGCACTGGCAGAGGGGCTGCGTAACACTGACGGTCTCTGATAAAACTGCAGGTCCTGGGAAGAGAGCAAGAAGTAATCTGATAGCAGCACAGACCGAACGGATGGATGCAGAATTGATGCGGGGGATGCTCTGTGGGCCTTGTGCTTTCCCGATAAGACGAAACAAGAAACTAACATTCATTGCCTACAAAAAAGCAGCTAAACTCCATCCATGTTTTTGTTTTAAGGCATGTTCAGTTTTTAAACAAACTTGTATTTTATTAGTATAAAACTTCCATGTTCAGACAGAAGAAATTTTAGAAGAAATACTGCATCATACTGTTTAAACAACAATGTACTGAAGGTCTGCCAATACATTACTTATAGTTGTCTCTGCATAATATGTTAGGAGAATGTATTTTAACAACAAAATTACAACATTAACTAAACATTAATTCAATGAACCCCTGACAGTTAGTGTCTATAGGCTAGTTAAGTATTCACTATGCCGGACTCAATTTGGCAACACCAACAATTTAATGAACTACCTGTAAACTTTCTCCTTTGTGAGCAGATAGATAGATGTACAACTCTATGATATTCAAATTCTTGCCAATACCAGTATTTTCATGTTATGGTCTGTCAAACTAACATGAATCATTTATCAATATCATAAATGTACAGTATGACAAACTAAAGCCTATTAGAAGGATCATCTGAAAGATCATGTGACATTGAAGACTGGAATAAATGGCTGCTGAAAATTCAGCTTTGCTAGAATTTAGAACTAGATTAGATTAACTAGAACTAGCTTCACAGGAATAAATTACATTTTAAAATACGGTAAAATAGATTGTAAATTTAACAATATTTCACAATGTTACTGTTTTACTGTATTTTTAATCATATAAATTCTGCCAATGCCACTACACTCCCAACACAAATTCAGAAACTTTCCCCTATCAGTAATGTGTAACAGAGGCTTTTTGGGACACTATGAACCAAATGATACCCTGAGGCTAATAAGTGATCTCACATGAAGCCCATCACTGTCCAACTCTGTCTTTATCCATCAGTCTTATCTGCGTTCAGTGATCTCACTGCTCAATATTACCTGCTGGGCTTTAAATACAGAGGGGTGATGAAGAATCGTCTGACAACACTCATCTGTGGCTAACTGCACTGTGATGTGCTGTGATTAGCACTGAAGGTTAGTTTGTTTAAGCGGGCTGTGACAGGAGATGTGGTCAGTGAGGGCGCCACTGAAGCTGAGCTCTGCGCTGGAGGGTAATGTGTTATTTCTGTGACATGGGTAATGAGGACGAGGTGCACCTCAATTCTGAGTTCTGTTCGACGTAAATGGGAGATGCCTAATCTCTAACTGACTTTCCAAAGAGTAAAAGCAGTGCTCAATAGGGGTACAAATTCATTTATAGGATTACAGGATTTAAAATTTAAAGGTATAGCTAATCTAAAAATAAAAATGGTGTCATCATGTACTCCCCATCATGTTGTTTCAAATCTGTATGGCTTTCTTTTGTGGAACAGAAAAGATATTTTGAATAAGACATTTTCCCCATTGGACCCCATTGACATTAGAACATTTTCCAATATATAATCTGTGTTCCACAGAAGAAAATAAGTCATACAGGTTTGACAGGAATCACATGAAGGTGAATAAATGATGAGAAAATTGTATTTCTCCATAGTCAAAATGAACTTTCATTGTATTAAGAAAAAAACAAAAAAATAAATAAAAAGAAAGGTAATGAAAGGTAAATGAAGCTTTGAAAAATCCATTTTCATATGGCAAAAAAAAAATGTTTAGAACAACACAAGAGTGAGCAAATAATAAAAGATTATGTGAACTATTCCTTCAATCCCTTCCTTTATATTGTACATTACTGCCAGTATTTTTTCAGCAGATATTAAGTTTTATGCACAGAGGCTGCAGACCTCCAAAACTTTACAGAGTTTTTGTGTTTACAGAGTACAGGGTTTATATTAGATGAAACTATCGACTATGTGACTGTGCAGTTGGAAGAGACACAAATCCTATCAAACCCCAAACACACATTTCATTACTTCTTTAAATGGATCTTTCCTTGACCTTTTCAGAGTCTAATGGAAACATACATGGGGAGCTCTGGATCTGTTTGCATTCTTACAAATGAAACACAGAAAGCAACTTTCGAAATCTGTTCTTATTTGCAGCAGAAAATAACATGAAGATAATGTGCCTGGCGTCCATGGCGTCCAAACCTGGTTTCAAGGAGATGCTACACGGATACTAAGGTATTTGAAGCGATTTGTCTGTTGTTTCTATGTGATTGCCAGGGTGTTATGGGTCATCGCTATGTGGTTGCTTACCCAACTCTCTATTCTGAGATATCACTCATACAATGAAAGTTCAATGAGATTTTCGTTGCGTTTTATCTGTGGGGTGAAGATAAAAAAAAATCCAAGGCCAATTGTTGGGAAAAGTAATACCACTCAAGCGACAAGATTTCAGATATCATTCATGTCTATAGCCCAAATGGGAAGACTTACACATTGCCATTTAATATACAGGGTAATGGGTTTGTTCAAATTCTTAAAGGGATAAATTACCAAAAACTCTAATTATTTACTCACCCTTTTATCTTTCCAAAACTGTATGACTTTCTTTTGTGAAACAGATACGTGAAATGCCTGAACCAATGTGCATCATCAGAATGATTTGGTATAATCATGCCTCAGAATTGTCACATGACTGTGTTACCAAACATGAGGCATTTAAACACACGACAACATGATCGCATTTATTGCATTTCATCTGCTCTCTGAGGTGCAAGTCATCTATTATATATGGAAAAACACCCACAGTGGCTTCTCCTGTTGCAGCAACTTCCATTTTTCCTAGTGATATTTGGTGACCATTTATCAGGAATTAGAGGTATGTGTTAATGAAAAAAAAAGATATTCTCAATATTTTCTGGATTTTTTTTTTGATAAGGGGCAAGGAAAGCCCCTTATACTTGACAGTAGCCACGTATGAGGTGCATCTTGGAGGTTATAGTACATGAAAGAAGGATCATGTAATTTTTACGTACACCAGGTGAACTGTAAATGTGAAAAAAAAAACTGTTTTCCATTGCAATTTTGCAATAAATTCCTTTTTCGAATTGCCTGAAAAACCACCTAATTTGAGCGTAAAAACTTTAAGATATATGGGAGTTAGAGAAATTGATGCGTTTCCATTAGGCGTATTTTCAATTCGCAATTTCAATTTGCGAAATTAGAAGGGTAATGGAAACGCAGCTAGAGACGCAAAACAGTTCTGCTGTGGCCTCATTTGAAACAATTTTTGTTGATGAAATAGAGCAAAAACAGAAACTGTTGTGTCTAAAATATTAATGTAAAATTAATATTAAATTGTTTATAGGACTGTTTTATAGAATCAATATCACATTTGCAATCATGCTGATATTTGGAGAAAAAAAAAACACTATTTGTGTACTCTTTGTGTGGTATTAACTATATCAGACGATTTAAATATAAAAGACATAAAAGTTATACGGGGGCATATTTGCCCCCTTAGTCTTGAATTTTGGGGAATTCAAAATGTATTTTAATAGACTAAATCACGCAGTGAAAGCGTGAACTCTAAATGTGCTTGTACAGTAGCCTAACATCATGTAGTGTATGCGTGTACTCTTTGGGTGTGTTTTTGTTTGGTTTTTGCTATATACTCGATAATGTCAATATATTGTTATTGACATATTGTTTAAACAACAATTATGATATTATCGTTAGGGATGGTACCGAGACTCGGTATTTAATCGGTCCCGGTGCTAAATTATGAAAGACCGGAGTATCGATAAGCTCTGAAGTTAACGGGTTTGCTATCGGTACTGGATAAATTAAGAAAATAAACATACATTTATTATTGTTCTATAGACATTATTTTGCAAATTATATCTCTCCAAAGTTGCCAGCTGTTTATATTCTGCAATAATATTAGGACATTTGTCTGATGCGTTTTTGCTATACGCAATTCAAAAGAGAGATCGCGCTCACGTGGAGGAGCTACAGAGCGCACAAGATGAAAGCCCTGTTTAATTATGATGATGATAGAGGAGAGAATTAAACATTCAAACGTCTGCTTACACTTAAGGCCTGTGGCTGTGATATAAAGGCAATTTTATTGTTGATTTCGATTTTGGCTTTTAAGGATCATAAAAAGAATATATGAGGTAAAGCTATTGTATCCGCGTTTTGTCTTGCGCAACTTTCCCTTCACAGCGGCGCACATTCGTTCCTCACTAAAACCCAAACTTAACGTCAGAATAAGCACAATCGGTGATTGTTGTAGAATGCAGTCTTTACTGTTGCTAAAATTGTGGGTAGGGCTGGATAATAATTCAATGTCATTATGTATCGTGATATAATTTTTTTTCATTAACGGTGATATGATTTTTAAACATATTTCCGATATTTCGATATACATTATTAGTGTTTCCCATTCATTGATTTATTTGAGGCGTTTTGACTTCGTTGAATAAACATGAGCACTACACGTTTCAAAATCAAAACGCGGCATGGGTGTTTTATATGAATGTATCTCTAAAGGGAACCGACTGTCTTCAGAAAAGTTTTGATGGCATTTTCATTTTATTTGATAAAGTAGCGTTCATCAGCGATGCTGATTTGATTACAGCCATTACTGGGGAAACCGCTAGTTCTACCGCTCTCAATGCGCCTCCTGCTGGCAGAGAATCAGTTTGCAATTTCAATAATAAACACGGTTTATGTCTCGGACTTGAACAGCTGGGAGAAAATCCCATGTGTGTCAATGTGCAGTCCCCCTCTGAATACTGGGCCATCAACAAAATGCAAAGAGAAATAACTCCCAGCTCTTAATCTTAATAACTACTTTAATAAGCATTAATCTATCAAATTATACAGCGAAAACTATGCAGTGTTATTTTACTATTGGTTATTTTATTAGATTTATTTAGTAGGCTATATTACTTACCTGAACAGTAATGTTAGTAGACCTCCATTAAAAAATTAAAGCACTGTTTATTTCATTTGTTTTTTAATAAATATTCTTAAGTTTGTTTTACTTTTTTCCATTGTTTATGTTCTTACTGTATCTTATGTATATAAAACACCTCTGTGATTTATATTATATACATAATGTATATGTAATGCCTATACATATACATGTGCAGGCATTTTGCACACTGGTGCATTTACAAATTGATGTTTTATATTCATATCAATGATATTTAATTTACATTAAGCTCTTAATTTGTTTTGTTTATATGTACTGTATGTATATGTAGGGCCTACAATATGTATATAAACAAAAAGTACCGATAAGAATACCGTTAAAGTACCGGATCGATAAGCAGTATCGGTAAGAGTAGTAATACCGTTAAAACGTTAACGATACCCATCCCTAATTATCGTAGACAATATATATTGCACACCCCTATCAGGAAGTTACGATTTTGTTTGCTTCAACTCACTGGGTGGAAATGCACATTTTTCGCAAATGTTTTACTCGATATTACAATTTTGCGCATGTGTTAAATTCACAACTTCGGATGGAAACATAGCTAATGTTTGCTTTTTGTCCATGCAGTAAAGTCAGTGGAGTCCAGAGCTGTTCTGGACCCCACTGACTTTCATTTTATGGCCAAAAACAGCTGAAACATTCTTTAAAATATCTTATCATATAGGTTTAGAAAGAGATGAGAGTGCTTGAATTGACACAATTTTCATTTTTGGGTCAACTATCATGTACTAATAATGCTAGTACAGTCAGAATTTCTAAGACCAACATTTGAAAACGTAAACATAGCCTGAGGTGACATGAACAGGAAGGAGTCATGTCTCTCAAAGAAAAAAAAAATGAATAAAGAAAAGTAGAGAATTTCTCAATTGCAAACCGAGCGCTCCTCTAACAGGAAGAGCAGTGACGAAAGTGTCAAAACTGTCTCCAAATTCAGTAAGAAACAGTCATTTTGACAACAAGCCTCTATTATCCGCCTAACCCATGATAAGACAGTTTGCCAGCAGCTGTCTTGCTCATGGAGCCTCTATCACCTTTTGCAGCTCTGGGTTGGAAATGGGACCCAATTTACTCACTGCAGTGCATCAAAAACTCCAGCTGTGTTGAACTGAAAATGAATGGCACAATGTGTTTTTATAGTTCCATATGAAGGAAAATCTTCATGGAATATTCAATATTTGTGAAAACTGCAGTATAGAATCACACTCTGCTTTCCATTAAAGCCTCCGACAGTGATAACAACCATACAGTTCAATTGTGGTTCTATATTTAGAGCACAATTTAAGCTTGAATCAGCTATTTGCATTTATTGATTTTTAATATACTCAACATGATCATACTAAATGTTTCAGGCTACACTACAGTCTGTCTGCGGTTTTGAACTGTCTGAGGTTGGAAGGCTAAATGATTCCTCTTTCATCTCCGCCTTTCATGATGACCCTGAACCTTACATACACACACACACACACACACACACACACACACACACACACTCACAAACTCCAATCAACAGAATGGCAGCAATTTAATTTCTCCACAAGCTTGAAAGCGAAGTGCTAGCCTTCTGAAAAGAGATGAGATTTTCTTATTAATGTCCAACAGTACATCATCAGTCTGACCACAAACAATATGGTCTGATTCACCTCACAGTGACTACTCATTACTTATCCCATTATTGGTGTCATACCCTTTGTCAACCTTCATTTTCACTTGTGTTGAAAGTAGTCATGATGTAGGGACATAAGCTGGTAAAAATAGGCTTCAAAAAGCACGAATAATGAAACCGAACTAATGCAAAAGGTGTACCTTCAAGTTATTCTGGAAAATAACTGTTTGCTTGGAGAGTAAGAAACCATTTGATTAATATGTCAAAGGATATGAAGCCACAAACCTGGCAAATTTTGCTATTTTCAGTGATTAGCTCTTCCTCACACCCTCTCATTATATCAAGCCGGTACATTTTAAACACAATTTAGTTTCCTGGCGGACTGATAAAAACCTGTGCACCTGGAGTCCTGAGTTGAAGTGGAGCCAGGAAGTCTGATTGGACTTTGAGATTTTCAGTTTTCTTTGCAATATGCATCAGATGGTCAAGTGAACAGAATGTGGGCAGACTGTAGGCAGTCTGTCGGAGACTATGTTGGTTATCAGTATAGAAATAAGATCCTCTGGAGCTAGATTTCTTATTCTATTATTAGTATTCCACCCTTGAGCTCTCACATCTGAACAAAAACTAATTCAAAAGCACAAATGGGGATGTTTAGCTTGAAGCTAAAGCATGCGTGGTACTGTACCTCTCTCCGTTCACTGCAGATCTTGCAAAGCCACTGAGCCCTTTTTTGACTGCCTGCAGTCTCGATTCCACATTTTGTGCACACCTTCTGCAACACAAACATGCATACCATTACAACATGCCAAACAAACACACAACCTGACAACTACTGTAAAATGTATTAAGATTACATTCATATATATATATACATATATATATACACACACACACATATACACACATATACACAAACACACATTTAATAATTAGAAACTTGTTGAATATATTTATTTATATAAATAAAATGATATACTGTGAAATTCTGCTTTGATTATAAATGTGTTTACGATTTAACAATTTCATCTTTCATCCACTGAAAGGTCAGTTTTTTTTGCTTAAAACAACATACAGAAAGAGTGTGCACCACTGTTATTTAACATTTTTTTTTCCTTTTTCTTTTTAACAATTAATTTTGATTTGGTAAATTTACCTGCAAAATAACTGGCAATGCAATTTTTTTTTTTTATGTGTGGAAGCAGAAACATGTCCACCCTGCAATTGTGCTAATTGTAAAAAGCATTGTCCCTCTCCACACTAAAATAAATGAAATTACAGCGGGAGATATTAGTGTGGACTCTGACGGCTTGGTTTTTAAGAATCAATTTGAAGGTGAGGGCTGGGATACGCTGTTGTAATAAGAAAAGAGAAAGAACCTTTAATCAGGCTTTATGTAATAGAAGACAAATACTAGACTGAAGTGCCAGTAATTTAGTTTTAGCAGAACTTCCATATACTTAAATTGCTTTGAGATGGAGTGAGTGAGAGAAGAACAGAGAGAATGTGAGCGAGAGGGCACAAAGAAATCTCTTCAATTTCCGTTAAATACTTCTAAAGATCCCTCTGTGAGTGAGAGCCACCTCTAAAGCTGCTGTAAGCGGTTTAATACCACGCATAAAATGTCCCTACTGCTTGACAGATATCACTAAAATGGGTGTCTTGAGAAATCACACTTCACTCTGTGACAGCTTCAGGCTCTCTAAATGGAAAAAAATGAATCTGATTGCAGCCAATCAGAAAGCTTGGATGTGGCCTTCTGCCAACTTAGACCAATGGCATGACTTTAGAACGGGACTTTTTTTTTTTCCTTTCTTAATAATGAAAACTTCTGTGAAATAATTCACACTTTTGTGAAAAATGTTGTGAATTAAAATTGTTCTGAAACAGTTACCCTTGAGAAGCTCAGACTGACAATTATTTTAATGTTATGGTAGAGAACTAACGCAATTGCTGATAATAAAATCCAATACAATTGTGTCAAAATAATTTAAATAAAACACTAAAAAGTAAAATTAAAATGTCACAATTGAATTTAGGCATCACAACATTAGAAATGTACAGTATAAAAAAATAGATATTCATTTTGAGATTTTTATGATGTGTTTGATTATTTGCGTTTGTGTTATTAATTGAATAGTTTTTAAAGATTAAGTTTAAGTGAAAGCTAGATGACAGCAAAGGTAATAGTAAACGCAAAAATAAAGAAATTATATATATATATATATATATATATATATATATACACACCTTTATTTTTGCCTCAGTAAATCCCTAAATTGTTGCTTAATTAATAGCTAGTAAGGTAGTTGTTAAGTTTGTTAAGCTACCATATGGTAGCACTTTAGTTTAGGGACCAATTGTCACTATTAACTTGTTGCTTATTAGTATGCATTTTATTAGTATAGCTGCTTATAAAGCACATATTAATGCCTTAATCTGCAGGACTGAACTTTAGATCCCTTAATCCTACCATTAATCCACACCTAAACTTAACTACCTTACTAGTTATTAATTAAGCAACAATTTAGGGATTTACTGAGGCAAAAGTCTTGTTAATTGTGAGAATTGGTCCCTAAACTAAAAAGTTACCAAAAAAAAAAACCTAATATGAGCTGATAACCATGGTACAGATATATTGTGCATCTTTAGTCACACTCAGAATCATGGGTTTAACATTTATTTTTGCCATTTAACTCATTGATTTCTGCTTCTTAGTGGAATGATATTTTTCAGAGCAACTGGACTTATGTTTTTCACCTCACGGATAATAAAACTTCTGATAATCAGCCTAGAAACAGCCTATCAACCATCCAAACCAGAATAGCAACTAGCTGAAAACCACTCCAAAGACAAAGTGATTTCCAGTTCTGGTAATTTCAGAATAATTTTCAATAACTGACTCTCAGATTCCATATGGTATATGATCAACACAGTCTATTACACAAATGGCCATATATTGACTGAACACAGAGGCATCACCAATCTAATAATAATAATGATCAATTCATTAATTTCCCCTGCATGTTGAAAAGCCATTGTAATTCCAGTGAGGTCTGGAAACAGCAGCTGCTGAGAATGATCACAGGTCATGAGAGAGCAGGAGTGATGTGAGCTCAAGTTTTCTGGAACAGATGCTCTGTCCTCACTGGCACAGACCTGCTGTTAAGGATCTCATTCAGTCTTTAGCACTCCTTAGTCCTGTGTCAAGTCAGTGTGTGTCTGTCTCCAAGTAAACTACTAACTGTAATCAGTGGAAAGTATCTGTCTTATGCCACAACGTGCAACATCAGTACACTAAAGCGGCGTTTCAGTTACACACTGCCCCCTTGTGGTCACACTGAGAACAAGTCAAAGTTAAATCAATATTTCCAATAGCATGGTGTATTAAGCAATATATTATATTTGAGATGTATATTTGATCATACTACATACAACACAGCTACTCTATCATGTCGGCCATTTGTAGGCCAACCAATGAGGTCGGGGTTTCCACAGGATTTTTTTTTTTTTGATAAGAATAGTACTGTTGTATTTTGGGTAACATAAGGTCTGAGGCACAATATTTGAAGAGATTTTCATTTATTATCCTACATCACAA
Organism: Tor tambroides; assembly: GCA_021397915.2. Lineage (NCBI taxonomy): Eukaryota > Metazoa > Chordata > Actinopteri > Cypriniformes > Cyprinidae > Tor > Tor tambroides. The sequence goes on from JAFVLL020017419.1 coordinate 24,424, forward strand.
CATAAATCACACACCATCATAACTAAAATACGAGTGGTCACGTAAACTCATGTCCTTGTAGTAGTTGTTATTTAGCAAGTAGCTAGCAAAACAGAATGCTTCATTATTCAAGTTTGAGGATTGATTGTGTGTAATGTTATGTTATGTTATGTTGAACACTACCATTCAAAAGCTTGGGGTCAATAAGAATTTAACATTTTTGAAGTAGGTCTTTTATGCTCACCAAGGCTGCATTTTTTGATCAAAAAACAAATTTAAATTGTAATATTGTGAAATCTTATTACAATTTAAAATAACTGTTTTCTATTTGAATATATTTTTAAATTGAATTTATTGTTTCGATGGAAAAGCTGAATTTTCAGCAGTCATTACCCCAGTCTTCAGTGTCACATGATCCTTCAGAAGTCATTGTAATATGCTGATTTGCTGCTCAAGAAAGTATTTGATGAATAGAAAGTTCAAAAGAACAGAGTTTATTTGAAATTACTTTTTTGAACAAGATAAACAACATTTACTGTCACTTTTGATCAATTTAATGCATCCTTGCTGAAAAAAAGGACTAACTACTTAAGTATTAATATAAACATTAGCCTTGTCTTATGTAAAGCATTTTTTCTCCTAAATGCTGGATGCAGGGTAAGATGAGCCATTATTTGTGGAAAAAATGGCAAGTTCTAAATCTTTTCTACAAGTTCTAAATTGAAATGTACAGAAATCTTAAGGTGTGTTACTTTTTTAAAAAAAAAAAAAAAAAAGCTCAGAGGGTACTGAAAGTGAATGTGATCAGAAGGTACTGAAAGTGAATGTGAGTTGTTCTCCTCAGGGTTTTGAATAACTCTTTCACTGCAGTATATAGTATATCCACATGTACTGTGCACAGTATGCATATTTTCTGCATGCAAAGAATGCTTAGATGACTTTCGGACTATCCTTAAATATACAGATCTTTGCTGCCACTATGTGGCATCTTAGAATTACTGCATGAACCCATAGATCATTACTACATGGAAATGACTAAGCATACTTGCAAAAAGCAGTGAGTGAGTATGAGTGTGAACATCATGTTTAGAAGATTTAGACCAGTTTGTACCATGCAGCAGTCCAAACAGAGGGCAGACCGAGAGCTCAGCAGACCAAACACTTCTCCACACAGCAGACACTGTGACAGGCCGTTTCCCACAGCAGATCTCCTCATGTTCTCCAGACGCTCCACTAAACGCCTGAAACACACACACACACACACCTTTATTAAAAAAAAAAAAAAAAAAAAAAAAGAAGTTGTCATCTGTTGAGACTGAATTTCCTTATTTGAGCACTCAGAGGCCCCTATGCTGTATGTCGTAATGTGATTTATATGTATAAATTAACTTATTTTATCTCATTTTTTGTAATAATTTGATCTAACCAAAGCTTGGTTAACCATAATGGTTAACTCTTATTACCCATTTTATTTTTAAACACTTTTATTCAGTAAGTATGCACTGAAGTAACTTTTCAGCAAGTATGCGAGTATTATATTATAAAGTTACAGAAGGAAGGGCACTGTGTGACAAAGCAGAAAAGGCATGAAAAAGCTTAAATGTGATGCAGACTGATAAAGTCTCACCCAATCCGGTGTTGCTCAATGATCTCGAGCTGTTCAGCGCGGTGGACGACACTCATGATGAGATCCAGCTCTGTTTTCTCAAGTGTCTGAGCTTTCCTCTGTCTCTCTGACTGAAACGTGTGGATGGACCAGCCTGTATGTAACCTGGGTGGAATAAACAAGAGAAGCATCATTCATCAAAAATCAATCACTATGATTGTCTTTTCCAACACACTCATTACACTGAGTGATTTGAACAATGACATGCTGAAATGCAATTTGCACAACAGATACAAACAACCAAACTTACTTTGCTCTAAGCGCTAGTTGTCTGTCATTGGGACAGACCCAGTGCTCATTCTCACTGCCAAACATCGTGTCTGCCATGTTTCACTGTGGAGCTGTAACAGATCAGAATGACAAGTCTAAAATCATTATGAGAATAGTCAGGTGAATTAAAGTATGATGTAAAAGTATGAAACAACAGTAGCAATATAAAGTAGGCTTGAGAATGTAATTGTTTCTGAGCGTGAAGATAAATATAATAAGCACTCAACTTCAACGTCACAGCCGTTCATTGGCTTTGACAGGTGTTAGCTGTTTGTTGTGATGGAGCTTACATTCAATTATGTAAAAGTGGAAGGACGCGGCTCAACTGATTACTGGATTATTCATCTCACAACACCTGCCAAATGACAGTTTTAGACAACAAACACGAAGACATATTGTGCACTGCAGTCTAACATAATCATTAAAATAACACTTTATGATGAAAATAACAGTATACTTTTTTTCCCAATGGAATTAGACTGCATATATGTTTGTTCTGGTAATGCATGGATCCTATTTATTTAATAATTGATGAGTTACATGCAAGTTAAATGAAAGGGGGTTGTGTAACAAAAACAATAAAAAAAACATCAATAATATAAAATAATATTTTTATCAAATAACATATAAGAGAATATAATAAATACATATAATATATTATTTTTTGGATTACATTTTTGCTTGCTTTTTTTCTGAAGTGATATATATACTGGAGAAACACGTAGCCACATTCACGTTTAAGATTATTGCTGAATTAACTTATATAAATCCCACATTTAAATTATTTATACAAGAAAATTTATTATCATTATTATTTAAATGTATAAATAATTGTAATATATATTTATGATAGATAGATAGATAGATAGATAGATAGATAGATAGATAGATAGATAGATAGATAGATAGATAGATAGATAGATTTGGGAAGCCTCACTATTTTTATAGGGTAAGACAACTTGACATTTGTATTTGCAAGACTATTATTGAATTAATGTATATAAATCATGTTTTGATTAAATTGGTTAAATTGTCTATTATTATTAATATAATAATAATAATCAACATGTATTATTATTGCTATTGTGTGTGTGTGTGTATGTGTGTGTATGTATGTATGTATGTATATATATATATATATATATATATATATATATAAAAACTTTATAAATGCATATAATAATAATTTTAGCAATAACAGTACCAGTAACAACAACAACAACACAACAATATAAATAATAACAATCATAAACATTATTATTATTAGTAATAATAAAAATAAATTATTATTATTATTATTATTATACACATTTATAAATTATTCATATTAAGAGGCCTTAAATCACAGGAAAACAATGGGGACATCACATCATTAATAAAAAATTACTTGTTGAAGCGATCCATCCATGTTGTGGTAGAACAAACCGATGATAAGATATACTGTTGATACAATCAAGACTTTCAATACATTAATAAATTTGCTATATTTATAAACATCAAACCCATATAATGTATTGTGTACAAGTTTAAGTCATTTTCCTCTCTCTCTCTAACACAGACACAATCTACACCTTTATGGTTAAGCGAGGCCAAGTCTATTTACATTTCCATGAGAACTCCTGCTCTTTATTTGGCTCTGCTGCACAGGCCTCAGGCACAGATGACAACGGCTCCAACAAACTACTTGGTTACACTAGCAGACTTCAGAGTATAGCATTTCCTCTCAAGCCAATAACTTTATTTCCAGAGAAAGAAAAAGTCTAGCAAACTACAAAACAGCAAACCCTGGTATTTACTTGAAGAGTGCAGATATCAAACAATCTCCAGTTTCTTGTGTACTTTCTTCCATTTACATTTCACACGCTGCAGATGAATAACCAGTATGTATTTCATTAAGAGAAAATACATACTCTCTAACTACTGTTTTTAAAATAGGGTATAAAAAAAAAAAAAAAAAAAAAAGACCAATCAACCAAACCATTCCCTCAAAGAAAACACCCTCTTGATCCTTCTAAATGACACAGAAAAAGGGTAGGCAGAGTCCTTATTACATTAACTACAGGTCTCTGACTCCAGGCAAGGCACCTATTTAAGACGTCAACATTCTGGCATCCATTCAAGTCTAATCCACTTAAAAGCAGTTAGCAAACAGGCACAGACAGACAAGAAAGAGTGTTTACCTTATAAGAGGACAGATAAAGTGACGTTACTCTGGCCGTCTCTCAGCATGAGAAAGTGAGAGTAGAGGAAATAAGGCAGCGGAGGAGGAGGAAACTCCTGATTAGCACTGATCTCAGATCAGGTTTGCTGCCTCTCTTGCCATGGATCAGGTCACATGACCTGAGTACAATACATCCAAAACATCCTGCTCCTCCACTGATTACAGTGATTGAATAAAGAAACAAAAGAGTGACGGTGGTACAACCAAACTGAGACAGGCCTCATAGGTGCTAGAGGCTAAAGGCTTTACTATTGACCTGGCCCTTAAATCGGTCAATATAAATCACAGTAATCTTGTTCGCTAGGTCTGCTGCAGCACTAAACAATTTAGAATGGAATATTAAGGGACGACTACATGTAAAATTTGTGGAATAAGTATGTTCACTGGTGGTCATGCAATTAAACTGCATAGGAGGTCGACAGCTGCAAAGACCACATCTTTATGAAAAATGTCTGAAGCACCCAGTAAATAAGTATAAATGCATCTTCACACAGCTGAGTTAAGATTGCTCTGTGCTGGATTAAAATGCTGACTAAATTATGCCTGCTCAGGCCCACCTCAGCCCCTAGTATGAAAGTATATTGTTGTAATGGCTGTGTAAATGCATTTAGGCCACCTCTGAGCATCATTATAGTCTGCGTAAAGACACATAAACATCACTTCAGAAGAGCTTCTGTGCCAACTTTGAAGTGGAAATTTGGCATAGTATAAAAACATTAAGCATCTTTACACAACCAAGTTAAGGCTGCTCTGTGCCTGCTCAAAATTCTGTGTAATATTGCCACATAAAAGGCAGACTAAATTATACCTGCTCTGACCTACCTCAACCCCTTGTATCAAAGTGTACGGTGATCATTGCTATGTAAATGCATTAATGCCACCTCTGAGCAGCATTAAAGAGTTTGTGTAAAGAGATCTACTGTAAATGCCACTTCAGAAGTGCCTCTGTGTCACCTTTGCAGTGTAAACTTGGCATAATATATGAAAACAAAGAATCTTTACACAGCCTGCTCACAAGACTGTGTAAAGATGCAATGCCGCATAAAAGCCAGGCTAAATAATCCCAGCTCTGACCCACCTTAGTCTCTAGTATCAAAGTACTGTAAAGGTGCAATTGCTGTGTATATGAATTTACGCCATCTCTCAGCAGCTTTAAAGAGTTTGTGTAAAGATATCTAAATGCCATTTCAGAAGTGTTGCTGTGCCACCTTTGCAGTTTAAAATTGGCATTATTCCAAAAATTTACTTGCAAATGTACCCTATAACTTCGGTTTTACTGGCTTGTTTAATAATTGCAAAAGTTCAGTCAATAAAATGTTCAAGCCAATAAAATCACCTCAAGCTCATAAAAAAGAAAAAGAAACTATCTGCACACTTAACCACTTGTAAACGTATGAATGCCATTGCCAAGTGTTATTTATTTAAGAGAAAAAAAAACAGCGCAAACACACTTTTAAATAAAAATATTTCACAAAAAGAAGTTTGTTAGGCTTTAAGTGATAAAACAACAATAAAAGTTGTGTGACACTTTCTAGTTTGATCATTTTCAGAGTTAATGTGAACTCTACTTGTGATTACATGCTAGAACACCTGTGTGAAACTGAAGAGAAATGACTTCAAAAATACACTAAAAACACACTGAGAGCAGACGGTTGGAAACAAAAATGGTTCAGAAAAGAAAGTGAAGCTAGTTTAAAGAAAATTTCTAGCACCGTTTGCTTGGTCTCACATGGTTTAATATCATGTTTTCTAATGCATTTAGCAACTGACAATATCACATTTATTTTGTTTAAAAACAACTGCTTTATTCCCAACCAGACAACATAAAGGGAACAAACAGATGGTCTAAACATAGCAGCAGCATACCTTACCTTGAGACGTGATGTTTCCAATGGAAACAACCAGTAGAAGTTATTTATTTTCTTCCCAAATGCCTCTCAGCTGTCGGACACAAACCCCCATTGGCAGGGTCAAAGCTGTGCACACCACAAAAAAGGTAGCAGGTGTCAGAGAAAACAAGGTAATCCCATGGATAATGGTGTGAATAGGTGTTTACTGTGAGAGCGCGTGTGCTTGGAGGTTTGGTGGCTGCTTTGAAGGACAGCCACGCAGTAGTTTATCTCCAACTCTGCAAAAGAGTGCGAGGGGAAAATCTGAGGTCACACCTTCCCCTCCACAGCAGATGCTGGAGAGCTGACCACGTGCTCCCTCCCGGGCAAACGCGTGCAAGTTTCCAAGGTGAAAAGAGGAAGCGCTATGAATCTGTGGATTATTATTATTATTATTATTATTATTATCATTATTATTAACTAAATCAGAGCGATTGTCTTCATAGTAAAACTAAACATAAAAATGCGTTTATTGTAATTTTTGGTAGGATGTTAAACAAAATACAGAGATGCCAGGTAAGGTGCAGAACTAGTAGATTAATACTAAACACTGTGTCTGTGACGCAGTAAGAATAAATACAAATACTTAAGAGTTTTAAAACATGAATTTTCATTAAATGTCGTTATTAATAAGTCACAGACCAACCTGGAAAAATTGAAGCACAAACACTGGAAACTCCGGGCATCTGTAAATTGCTACCTGCCAAGAGGCCAGCAGTGTCTCTCCTGGGTATCTTAGCAACAGGCTCTAGTGAAAAAAGTACAAGACAGCACTCACGCACAGGAGGAGGAAAAACACCGTTGGAAAGCAGCATGCTATGCCACCAATAAAATGTTCTTATCCCTGAGGTATTCAAAAAAAAAAAAAAAAAAAAAAAACAGCCGTGGACTTAGTACTGACAGGTGTATTTTTCTGCCTGCAGCTTGTGTGGGAGGTTTTGTTCAAACGTCTAAACAGACAATGTGCTTCTCCTGAGGTGGGATATTTACTGTTCAAACCTTAAACCTTTGAGTGGATATGTATGTTTATAAGTCCTTTTTGTTTGAACCTCTAAATGCAAATATGTAAATGAAACTATGAATATGATTTTACCTTTATGTTCGGGACAGGCATAAGCCTGTTAGAAAAAAACACTATGGAGTGCAATATACAATATCCAGATATGCTAAATAGGATATATACTAAATATTCAACACATATTTATATATTTTAATGTTGCAAATATATTGGAGAGACTTTTTTAAGAAAATGTGAGTAAAGACTGGCAAAAAAAAAAAAAAAAAAAAATTCAACCCAAAATTTCCATTCATCAAAGATTCCTGATAAAAATGTATGGCACAGTTACTGTTTTCAAGATTGTTTCTTGAACGCCAAATCAGCATATTATAATAGATTAGAATTATTTCTGAAGAATCATATGACACTGAAGACTTGAGTAATGACTGCTTTGCCATAACAGGAATAAATTACATTTTAAAATATATTAAAATAAAAAGCTAATTGTAATAATATTTCATGATATTACTGTTTTTACTGTATTTTTGATAATGTCAATGCAACTTTGGTGAGAATAAAAGATTTCTTTCAAAACATTAAAGAATCTTACACAAGTGGTGTTTTATTATCCAAACTTTTCAATTTCAACATATTTTAGCTATTGTAAAAACAAGTGAACACAATAAAACCACACTGAAATAAATTCAGACAAAAGAGAATTTGTCTCAATGCTTAAAACATTAAAAACAATATTTGTTGACCACAAGAAGTGACTGATATTTTGACTGTATTTCCATTATATATTTCTTGTTGAATTGTTTTGTGTTTGATTTTGTTTAAATTTTAAATCTGTTTCACCATACCTGAACAATTAATTTTTTTCCTGGGCAAAAACAGTGGAAACTTTCAATAGGCCCACCACAGGGGAAAAAAAAAAAAAAAAAAAGCTGTGACCAGTGCACAGTTATAACAATAAATTGCTTGATTAATGAATGCTTTAAAAACTCTTTAACGTGTATACCATTGCTTATTCATCTGATAAAGTAGAAAGTAAATACTGAAATGTCAGGCTCTTGTTCCTCAGGTAAACCGGCTGCGGCAGCAATCAAATCCGTTATTGACAGAAAATACAATTAGTTACGCCCAGATGGCCTTCAACAAAATGGAGTGCATCCGTCATGCCCTCCACACAAAACAAACCACTTCAATTTCTGACATGTTCTATAGCAATCCGAGAATATCTTGCCTTCCATTTCCACTAATGGATGTTACATTGTTTTATTATTCACCTTGATCTGTAAGATTAGAGTCAAATAACAATATCAGATTGAATTAGTTATGAAACAAGAAAAAAAAAAAAAAAACTTTAACCATGAAATTGTTCTTTAATAAGACAAAACATCAACGACACAAAGTTAGTTTTCTCAGATTTTATTCAGCAAAGCATGTGCCTACAATATCTTACAAACAGAACAAAAACAGAGGGATTGTCCTCATACAAACAGGTCAGCAGGTAGAACATTTACAATCATGCATCATGACGAGTCGAAGGGCTCGCGACGCCTCTCGCCAACACGAGGGAAGCGGCGAGAGTTTGCGCCACGAGTTCAGACAAGGAAGGGACCTTCTACCACTTACAAATACACTTCACTCAAATGCTACGAGCCCAAAGGAAGGACGAGGGGGAAGATCAATATGATCTGAGCATCAGGCAGCATCCATGGAATTCGTTATCATTTTCCATTGTCCTCCAGCAGCACTGAAAGGCCAACTTTAATGAGCGGAGAAATTATGCATTATGAAGCAGAATGCTCTCACATAGACTCCTACAGCCATCAGAATGGTTTGAACTCATCTCACGATCCCAAAAAGAAACTAGACATGAGCAAATGTCTTCAAAAAAAGCACAAATGCATCAGTCGAACATACAAATAAACACCCCAAATGCAAGATATTGCTATTCAAAGAGGCTTCAAAGCATCATTTAGCCTTTTTTTCTAACTTGAAAATCTATCAAACTAGTTATTGTAGGATGGATTTGGCAAGTAAAACAAACAAGTGTTTACTCTTATGCTTCAACAGAAAAAACACAAATGAATTCCACTCTTTCCCAACCATTACTGCAGCTTTGACTCAGAATTGGATAAGAAATTGGGAGGAAGTCAGTGTGAGCAGTACATACTCAAAATGAATACAGCAGGTTGAACCGAAGGAGGAAACGGGTCAAAGACAGTATGGTGAACATGGGTGAGACAGTGCAAAGGCACATTAGTGGTTGGATGCTTGTTTATTATGGGCTTTAATACAGGGCGAAAAAAGGGGAGTGCTGACGAACCGTGACTGATGCAGCTTAAGAGGGCCGTAATTAAGCATGATGGGAAAATGGGTTTGTCGATAAAGAGCAGTTAACTTTTGTGGCTGGAGAGGACAAAGTTGCAATGCAAAAACCAAACAGAAGTTTGAACTAGACGGAATGGAGGAGGAAAGCACCCTCTCGTAATTCATCTCATGCGATATGCCGCATGATATGCATTTCATTGGGTGGAAATGAAAACCTAATGACAGTAAGATAACAAAATAAGGTTTGGAAGGCAAAAAGACAGGTCAGATATTGCACTAAGATTAAAACGAAACAGAGGCATCGCTTAAGTATCAAATGAGGCATGAAACGAAACAAAGGCAAGAAACACAATGGATGAAGGTAGAAATGGTTTTGTATAAAACAAAACTGGAAAACAAAGATAAGTAATGTGATTACAAAAAATATCTACAATAATGATTTACATTTTTTAAACTACAATGTTAAATGTACAAGAGATCGATGCTGCATCATTGCTGTTAATTTGCTGATTTTACAAATACATTCATTTGAAGTGTCCAGAAACAGAGACGTGAAGCCCAAAGCCATTAATCATTGCGTTCATTTCAATTTCAACACACAAATCCATCGATCCAAGAACAGGCATTTTATCGCGACTCCCTAACATGGTGACATTCTGAGTAAGATGTTTTACTTTTTTACTTGCTTTTAAAAGGAATTTAATCAAGCGCTGTCAACTTCAACTTGGGCATCTCATTTAGACACGTTCACAATAAAACCAGCGTTGGTTTGATGATAAAAGAAGCGTGTCATACAGAAGCCTGCTGTCATCTCTAGTGGAAGTCATCCAAAGATCATGACCAGCAGGTTGATCATGGTACATGGCAGAGATCCACGCATCTGCCCATCCTCAAAGAGGACTCAAAAGAAATGCCACTGCCGAATCTGCAATGGACACATATGAAAGGGTCAGTTAAGACAAAGACACAAGGGGAATGACAAGGCAAAGGTCACCTCCAGAGAAATCATATGTCTAGGAAGTGATCTGATCAAGAACACAAAGAGCGAGCGTGAAAAGGGATCAGATTTAGTGGAGGTGATATTCCTCATCTGAACATTTCTAGTCAAACACTGTCCTCTGTTGATACTGGATATACTGAACATTTACAGGATGGCACAGGGTGCAGAGGGAAGCTCAGGCAGACTGCTTCTGTACTGAATTTAAGAGTCCTATCATTATTTACACAGTAGATACAGGCACTTATAAGTCTTTGGTTGGAGTGACCCAACATTGCAGAGTAATTCATTCACAGAGCTTTTTTTTTTGCACCCTTCTCTTGGGTTCAGTAGGCAACATGTAGTTATCTCACTTCCCTTTCCGATATGCTTCGGTTCAGATGTTCACCTTCACCCCCATTTATCCCGCAGACAAGGCCACCTGTGAGATAAACAAGCACTTTTAGTATTAAACTAGTTCACATTTTTGTTGGGAGCTGGATGACGACATCAGCATGTCAGCTATTGCACAGCTTCTCTACCAGGCTGAGTTATGCTTTAACTAGCAGACTAATCACACAGATCTCATATACCAAGTCGTACCTTTTCTGTACAGAAATCTAGGTTGCTCTGTCGAACTTTGCCAGGCCTGCCCTTGATGACTGCATAGCAGAACATTGTGATGACCATCACAAACAGGAAATAGCTGGTGTGCATGAGGTGCAGGTTAATGAGAGAACGATCGTCCTATTGGGAAAGAGAGTGCACTCTTGAATTATAGTGAGGATATGGCAACCTGGACAACACAACTTGCCTCTGTGTTAAAATGTACAAAAAACTGATACAAATTATAACAATATAGTTCATATTCTGTATAGTAATTCAAATTGATAAGTGAATATCTGTGACCATACTGCTACAGACAACATCAATTTATTTTATTTATGCCCCCCACTACTGGCATCAATCTGATTAGGGTGATACAGCATATCACTTATATCACTTTTTAATCACAGGTATATTATAATGTGAATACTGTATTTTAAAAAGTATACATTTACACATCAAGATAATAAAATAAAATAACTCATCAATCCTTTGCTAGTGTGTTGTGAATGGTTGTCAGAAAATCACTACATGTGATCCGTGCTGGCAAAATGAGTCGGAATGTGCACGGGCTAGTTTTGAGCTACAGACCAAAAAATATATATATATATAGTAAAAAAAAAAAAAATTTTTTTAAAAAGTCAATTTTGGTCAAATTTCAGGTCTTCATAAAAATTAGTTCATTAAGCCCTCGTCTAGCAATCCCAATGCTCCAAATAGTAATTAAACATCTAAAATTGTCTTTATTTGTACGTTTTCTGAGAGGAGTACCTTTTTATCTGCATGCGTCTCACGCTGATGCTGACTGACATATAAATCGCGCACATAAAGGTGTTTCCACCAGCACACAATCCCGATAAATATACACATACTGTATACACAAAATTTATTTATGTATACAGTATTATACACAATATTTATTTATGTATACAGTATTTAAGTAGGTTATCCACGCAAACAATCAGTTATGTCTTAAGTGAACGTTTGGGGAAAAACATCTGATGTATAACATTATATTAGATCCGTGCAGTAGGCCTACAGTAGGTCTTAATATATAGCCCATCTGTCTCATTAATGTTAATCTGACAATAAAAGAAAAGATCGCTCTTGATTGAACTGCTTTTGTTGTTTTAATAATCAATTTATTTTGTAATGGACACACTAAAGTGATTTTTACATTCGATTATTTGTTTTTCTTACTTGAATGCTTTTGTTTAGGTGTAAAATGAAAAATAGTAATGCACTATTTGTTTCTTTCTTATATTTGTTCTACTGTTTAGCAACGCTGCTACTGTAGGTGATTTTGCTTTGGAACCTTCAGAAAACTTTAACACTGTTTTTCTCAGAATTGACTTTGCTGACTTCATCGACTTCAAACGGGTGTAGCACAGTCATTATTCATCCATTTCCAACAAATCACATATCATTTCGAAGGAAAATAAAAATAACTCATTTTTGAAAATTTCCTCATTGTGACTCGTTTTGCCAGCACAGGTCACATATGGTTACTATGATGTTTTGAGGCCATTTACTGGTATTATGAGTTTTCATTGATCCGATCACAAGTGGACAAACTTTCCCCACCACTAAGGGGATTTTTCATCATTTATGAGACAATGCTTCCCCCGCCATTGACAGAATTTTCTGGCTGTCTGTGTTTTCACTGTTATACGGTAGGAGGCGCAATTACACATTTTCTGAAAGAGTACTGAATGTCTAGATCAAAACTTGGTGAAGCAGCAGCAGAAACATTGCATATGTGATTATCGCTCTGAACCGATCAGGGGTGCGTTTCCCGAACAACGACGTAACTCTCTGATTAACCACCATAGTACGATGCATCGTTTTGGAAACGAACTATCTAGTCACGACTGT
>JAFVLL020017419.1:37342-53179 GCA_021397915.2 Tor tambroides
AGTACTGCATGTTAGCTTGCTGGTTGTGGCCAAGAGCATATTTATTTAAGCCCATATACCTTACTAACAAGAAACTATGCTTCTAACCACAGGTCTAGAGCTGCAGTTCCAACCATGTAAGTTTGTGACGCTGATTGCGAACGTTCGTTTAAACTATGGTTTCGGGAAACACCGAATCGTTGAACTATGCTGGTAACGACGGAACTTGCGACCATAGTTGACTAACGATGCTTTTGGGAAACGCACCCCTGGACATTATTTTCTATTTATTTTCTTAGCTTTTTGTTCAAAATGTTGCTCTTTTAATGAAACTTGCCCACATTCAAGTATTGATAAAAGAATGCATGATACTATAATATAACAGGGTTTTTTTTTTTTTTTTTTTTTTTTAAAAGACAGAGGCTTTGATCTATATTACAAATTACAAGTTAAGATATTTATACAACAAAATATTATGGGGGGCCATGAAAGGTTTGTGAAAATGATCAAAAATTATCAACTTTACATTAGTTTCCCTTTCTTTTAGCTGGCAGTCCTGTAAAGAGATGTTAAGTGCCAATAAAAAAAAAGTGCATGTTAAGACAGTAAACACTAATGCATATTGGCAGACCACTTGTGATCAGGAAAACATACCCTAATACCAGGTATAAACAGGGCCTATGTGTCTGTGTGTTTCTAGGGTGTTTTGCCTGCTATTAGCACTGTACTTTCACAAGGCATTTAATATCTACACTCACATCTGGAACGATGACAGTGAGCTTGGGATTCAGTGTGTGATACACTTTCCCAATAGCACCTTTGTAACACCAGAACGGGTTGTACTCCTGTGTGTACTTAGTGTCTGAATCTCGTGCTGTGGTGAAAATCTTGTACCAGGATGTGGCATTGCTGTAGGTCTCTGGGACGCAGTGAGGCGGCTGCCTGCAGAGGATTTTCAAAACAAGGCATGAATTACTTATTCTAGATGAAGGAAACTCCAATGAGGACCCTTAAGAAAAAATTAGCCTGAGTTATGTAACAAAAAATTGCACTATGCTGCAAATCTTCCATGTGCCTTCTGTGTATTTTATTTATTTATTTTTTACTTCAGCTGTCTGGGGCAATTAAAGGAGTAGTTCACCCAAAAATGAAAATTTGCTGTCAATTTACTCACCAATAGGCCATCCAACATGTAGGTGACTTTTTTTTTTTTTCAATAGAGCAGTAAAGGAGATTTTTTTAGCTGAACCATGTTCCTTGGTGATTCAGAAAATGCAAGTCAGTAACTACTGGCACTTGAAAGTCAAAAAAAGCATATCAGACAAGACAAAATTAATACCTGTAGCTCCTTATGATATATTGAGATCTTATGAAGTGAAACGATTGGTCTGTGCAAGAAACTGAACATTATTTACTACATTATTACCTGTAATTCACAGCCTCAGGTTCTGGTTCTTTCAGACAGTTCATTTCAATGGACTGTTTCTAATAACCGATTCACCAGTTTATGTAATAATACAATGTCACATATACGCAATAGATTACATTAATAAAACACCCAATAATTATGTGAAACATGGATGTTTTTACATGTCTAAAGTATATAAAGTAAATGCCGTAAACTGTTTCAGATGGTTCAGTCTAATTTTGTGAACTGATTCATTCAGTTATCTTAAAAGAACCAGCTCAAAAGAATGTTTCTTTTGCGAACCAGACATCACTCTGGACCGTTTGACTGAGGCTATGGATTACAGGTAATAGTGTTCAGTTTATTGCACAGATCAACCGTTTTGCTTCATCAGACATCAAAGACATCAGAAATCATCAGGAGCCACAGCTATTAATTTTGTTTTGCCTGAATATGCTTTTTTGACTCAAGTGTCAGAAGCCGTTGACTTGCATTTTAAAAATCACCAAGAACTATAGTTTAAACAAAAAATGTTCTTACTGTTCTACTAAACTAAAAAAAAAAAAAAAAATTACACCTTGGATGGCTTGAGAGTGAGTAAATTAACAGCAAATTTTCATTTTTGGGTGAACTATCGCTTTAAACACTCACTTTGGAGGTCTTAGTTACTCAACACACAAAGAAACAAATTACAGAGAAAACACACAGATGAAAACCTACGACTATAATTTGATATGGCAAGATAAAAAACACATAGTAGTGGAGAGTGGGGTAAGATCATTTGTACCACTGCCTTTATCTAACAAACTGTGCATATAAACATATTTACAAAGAGCCCATCATACCAGGCACATTATTGATAACTAAAACATGTATATCCTCTATTTATCAATTTTTACTTTTTTTATTTTTAATTTATCCACATCTACTAATCTGACTCAACTTACAGTGAAAGAGAGCTTTCCTTCTGAATGCAAGAACAAATACTTCTAATATTTACTAATACTACTAAAATTTTCCAGCATCCCTGCAACCCTACAGAAGATGAGCGGTTTGTAACTACTGTTGTAAACTACTGCACTACATTTGAATATTATGAATATTAATTTTTTTTCTGGTTTCATCTTTGCTGATAATAGACATCTTGATATACAAGTAAAAAGTATAAGGTAATTTGGGACATATGTTTGTATGAACACTTACACTGTGACTGGGAAGACATTACTGGCTGCTGTGATGGTCATACAGGTGCTGAAGACCATCTGCTCACAACGACCATGCAGAACGCAGTCATCTGAGTTCCAGGCTACCGGCAGAGTGAATGTGATGTTCATCTCTTCATGGGCCTCTCTGCCTTTAATGAAACAAACACACCCACACAGAGTCAGCATGTTCTGCAAAACAAAGGGAGCTTAGATGTGCCTGCAAGTGATATCTAGAAGGTATTCAGCTCCGGCCTCTCTCCCACTGTTTTCCCTTTGTGCACAACAGACCATTGTTTTAACTGGACTACGTTCAGCCAAAACACCAGGAAAGAGGGGAGAAAAAAAAAAAACACATCACAGCGACAATTTTCCAATCTGATCTGTTTGACTGAAACAGACGGCCAACAAGGCTGAATTCTGCTCAAAATTCTCATTTGAGAAATAATATAATCATAACATGTTGTACATTATTATTCAAATATCTGAGGTTAATAAGATCAAAAGTGAAATTAATGTCACATGACATTTGTTGCAAAAGGTTATAAAAGATTTCCATTTGAACTAAATGCTGTTCTTTTAAACATTTTGTTCATCAAATCCTGTTTTGTTTCCACAAAAATATTAAGCAGTTTTCTCTAAAACGCACATACAAGTTAGCCGGACCAATTTTATTTTGGCACAATTTCAACTAATGAAGCTAAATATATGATATAATTATTGTCAGGCTTTATCTATGATTTGAGTACGTTACTTAAACATAAGTGTATTTTAATGGTCTTTTCCCACTGATGAATATAGCTGTACACATTCAAACACAGGTAGTTTCCTGTCAAGGAAGCGAAAACTTCTTATTGCTTTGTAAATTTGCAAGTTAGGAAACAGTCTATGTGAAAAACAGCTGACAAAAATCACTGACCACGTGGAGGTATGTTATCAGATTGCACATGTCCAAGTTAAATTTCCAACAAACACGTACAGGTTAAAAAAGAATAGAGACATACCAGCAAGGCCAACTTGCTGCCCAAGCACACTGGCATAGAGGTGAGTAATATTGCGTGAGTAACCCCCAAATGGCCTCAGTGGATCCAGGGTCAGTGTAATGGGCACAGAGATGTTGATCGGACCTGGATCCTCCAGCAGGGGTGGTGACTGGGTGCTGGATCGCGTCTGACTGCTGGTCACTGTGCTCTCTGGTGTGATGGACTCATTCAAGCTGTGCTTGAGAGTCTCGTTTTCTGAGATGCAAAAGTCAAGCTCATTGAATCGGAGAAGGAAGGTGTTCCAATCCTATAGGGGGGGGGGGGGGGGGTTTATGACAAAAAAAACCCCTGTATTTACAAAATTGATCAATTCTGAAGTAAAGTTGATCTCCAGTACTTCCTGATCAATATTTATGCCCAGGTGAACATGATCCTCATACCTGTATGTCTACTACAGTGTCATTATTAACTGAAACATATTAACATTCGTCATAATTGAAATAAAACTGAAATAAATAACGTAATATTAGATGAAAAAAAAAAAATAGAAATTAAGTATGTTATTTAAACATAAACTTGTTTCAATGGTCTTTCCCCACTAAATAGCTGTACACATTCAAACATATGTAGTTTCCCATCAAAGAACTGCAAACTTCTTATAGTAAAAATATAAAAACAAAAAACTAAAAAGTAATACAAATTACATTACTTAAACTACGATTAAAATGAAAAGAAGTTCATTCAAAATATCAGTAAATACTATAATAGTATAAAAGTAATTCCAGTTCACAGCTCTCACATTTGATTAATTTCCTACCTCAGTCATTTCAGGTGATTTGATTTCCTTGATCTTAAAAAAGTATCCTATAGTGAGGAAAGCGATAGCCACAGCACTGACGCTGACCATAAAAATGACCAGCGGTGGACGGTTACTTATGTAGGTCTTTAGATTCTCCAGTGGATTCAACAACAACACCTGCAACAAGAGAAAAAAGAAACTTAGGGAAACTTTCACCTACATCAACACTGGCATTGAATTCATGAGCACTGAATCACACGCCAGTAAATTCTAATTAACATCTGTCATCTTCTGAATAAGAACCAGTTTGTGTTCCTCCTAATCCTACCTGTAAGGCACAAAGGTTTGCTAAGCACTAACATATGGCTCTTAAGTCAATATTTGTGTCTTATTAGTTTATTTGTTCTCTCTTTACGTCTATGTATCACAAGAGCAGAACTGTGAAGTTTCACAACTTGCTTCTGTCACACAATATGAATATTAACAAGGATTAACCTTTACAAAATCAAATATTATTGCAGCTTAAGAATAATTAGAGGACTATAACTCAATTGCGTTGAAAACAAGCAGAGATACTGTCATACAGTTTAAGAGAAGAAATGCAAGCAAAAACGCCACACCCCAGAACAAACTCAAACAGTGGTTGAATCAGTTGACAAAAAGAATAAAGAAACAACACTATCAGTAAATAACCAGACAGACAACTTCTGGGCAGCTGAAAAATTAAAGAAAAATTAAATTAAGACAATTAAATCCTGCTACTATCAAGAAACCTCTGTTCTTTAACTTGCAGAAGGAAAAGTGTGGCAGAAATTACAAAATCATGCTGGTTTGTGCATTATGCAAAATATGTAAAACGACCTCATGTTATCATGAGTTGAGGCATGCGTTTCCATCCTTATGGCTGTATTCTGAATGCGAAAATAAATTTACCAAGATCAACAATCTATCATTTATTCTTCTAAATACTGGACCCAACTTTTCCTTGTGATGTTCAGTTCCATTAATGGTCCTTGACTGTGCATTCTTCATCAATATTTAATTTAATTCAGTGAGTGACCTATAATTGCACATTCAAGAACCATTAACTTGCTTGTCGCGCTTCTCTGATTGGTGGAGATTTCTCTGTAGAATCATGGGTAATGTAGTTTTTCATGAAAAATTCTTATGTTGAACATGATTACCTCACAATATGTCTATCTTTAATATGTCTATCCACCTTATTTTTTATGTATTTGTAACTTCAATATGCAAGGCTTCCGGGGACAGCCGCTTCCAGTTATTTTCACTGAAAAAAACTGTTTATTACACCTCTTGATATTGTAAAATGATATTTTATCAATTTATTTAAATGTATTATTGTAATCATAAACACACTGGTTTGTAGCTCAATATAGTTTTGCCATTTACTGCACTTAATAATTATGGCCAACTACTTCATATATGCCACCTCTAAAAGTCTGTGAAATGCCATTAAACAAAACAGACCTTTTATAAGAATTTCATAAACAGTATCTCTGGTTTGATAGGTCTTATATTTGTTCTGTTGAAAACATAAATGATCTCAAGAACTGACAACACTGTTGAGTGATTTTACAAATATTTCTTCCTCATAAGTAGCAAAGGATCTGTAAAGTAAAAGTAGAATCAGAATCATAAAATTCCTTATGATTCGTATCACTATTTTTATAGACAGGGGTCTAAATGACAGTATTTTTTTAACAAAAAATAATTCTCATTATGAGAATTTCTTTATTAATTATTTTTATTAAAGTTTATTTACAGAGCAATTGTATTGGGTTCTTATTTATTGTGTTAAAAATAAATAAATTATATATATATATATATATATATATATATATATATATATATATGCAAAACGCAAAAGATTTTTCTTCTCATAGCTGTTCATACAAACACAAATCATGGTGATCATGGTGAACCATGCCTGTCAGCCTTTAAAATCACCATGAAATCAAAATTGATAACTTTATTTTATGAAACTTTGAAGTGCTAAATTATTTCTCCACGAATATTTTTTAATTAATGTACTCTCATAAAGTGTGTAAAAAAAAAGCCAATAAACACTAAACACAGTAAACAGACCTTTCACAAGAATTTCAATTCATAAATCGTATTTCTGATTTGTTAGGTCCAATACTTGTTCTGTTGAATCCAGCAATGGTTTCAAGAACTGGCAACAGACTATTGAGGGAAGTATTTTTACAAACATTTCTTGCTCATAAGTTGTAAAGGAACCGTTAATAAGCCAGAATCTTTAAGAAGAAATGGGACTCATAATCGTTAAAATCCTTAGGATTAGCTTCCCTATTTTTACAGACAGAAGTCAAACCGGCAGGTACACTCGGTTTCCATTGACGTGTATCATATTTGCTCACAGGCTGTCTTATTAGACTGCAGATGACGGCCTGAATCTCTCGACCTCTTAGTCATAGTCTGCAGCACATATCGAGCTGTCAAATCTACACGGCGGCTGCATGTCAAACTCCAGCGAGCTAACGTTACCTAGAAAGTATTTGTGGGGCATCATTGACGGGTCTGTGACACCTATAACTGCAGTAAAGGGAGGCGACTCACTATGTTTTGACACACAGCCGACATCTAGCTGCCTGTGTTAGCTACGAGCTCCGATCTGAACGTCACGTATCATTACTCTTCCCACAAAAACAGCTCAATCTGGCAACAAGCAACTCGAGCAGCTATGCGGCTAACTAGTTATGCAACCATCCCCAACCACACAAACACGACCTGTTAAGCGATTAACGTAAAACAAGCTGGAAATCTCAAACTCACCATTTTGCCCCCGCGAGTGCGTACGACAGCTGCAGGCGGCTAAAGCTAACAGACTCGAGCCTAACGGGCCTGAACGACAAACACACAGCTGATAGCGGTATAGGAGTGAGCAACACTCCTTCCCATTATTTGCACGTGCGCTATAATCTCAAAACGCGGTTTTATTTTGCCTTTGCGTCTATATCGAGCTGCTGGTTGACGGAAACTGACTGTAGATGTGTTCTGTGTGTTTAGGAACCAGCAGAACCAATCGCGTTACTTTCACTTCTCTACGCACGCCCCGATCACGCGAGGCGGGGCTTAGCACAAGTGAAAAGCCTGTCATTGGCCTATGTAACATAGGCGGAGGCTGTGATTGGACGGTTCTCCTGTCAATTACGCTGCTTGCTGTCTGTTGTTGAAATGTGGCGGGCAGCAAGTCTTGAATGTTCACAAATATGTAAAGACACCCAGAAAACTCTGATGTGAAGAACATAAGTGTGTGTTGATGGGTTTTCTAGCCATCTGGTGAGAAGATCAAGTATTTTGTTGTTAAGATGTTTAACGTAGCGTTCTTAATACCTCATTGTTGTCGATTGTGTTCTTAAACTCTGTCTAGGGAGTCATGGTGATCTTGAGAGAAGGGATCTGCCCTGGAATAAACGAGGAATTCATTAAGGCTTTACAATCAGAGGATATCAAAACAGGTGTTGACGATGATTATCAAATAGCAACATGTAGTTTCAGTTCATTTCATCCTCACTGCACTAACGAGAAGTACTATATAGTGGCTTTTAGAAGGTTAAACCATCTACCACAGTAATATCACATTAAAAATGTAAAATAATAATAATAATTTGCAATATACAGCTATATAGGGGAATATACTGTCTGTATATATTGTAGATTTTTTTTTGCTTCTGTAGTTATTTACTCCAAATTGTTCCAAAACCCAAACAATTTTTTCCACATTATACGCAAATGAAAGTTTTTTTTTTTTTTTTTCTTCTCATAGCTATTCATACAACCCCAGATCATGGTGACCATATCTGTCGATTTTTAAGTTCACTGTGAAATCAAAATTGACCATTTTTATTTTTTTAAATGGAATTTTGCAGTGTTAAATGATTTCTCCAGGCACATGTACCCACATAATTATAATCATAAAGAGGTCTAAATGACTGGAAAAGTCTATATATATAACTAGAGAGTAGAGACAAGCCTGTTGTTTTGACTGAAAGATTTAGTTTAACCTTTTGATAAAGAGTGACAAGGTTAAAAAATGAAACATGGACAGATGAATCGCTCACAATAAGATCAATAGATATGGTGAATGTTAATTTCATGTTGCCTTAATATTGACTTAAGAAACCCATACAAGCACCATAAAAGAATTCCATGTGAAATATGAGATATATTCCGAGTCTTCTGGAACCATATGATAGCTTTGATAATGAAATTCATGTCAGAAACATGTCAAACAACCTAATGTTATTTTGGCCGCGACTGCTGTTGGTGCAGAGAGAAAAAAAAAAATCCTTATTAATATATAATTATATTGTTTCTTGCAAAAAATATTTGAATTGAGTTTGACAGAGTATGAACTGTCGCTGTATAGAAAAGAGCTGAGTGAAGATTCTGTGAAATTTCTCATTGTGTTTCAACGAATAAATAATGGGGTTTGAAGTGAAATGAATAATGATGACAGGACCATTCATCGAAGTACTGTTGCTGCTCAAGCACTATTGTCCCTTATGGGAATCAGTAGAGTATTCTTTACTCTATGACTGCCTGTGGCCTTGTAATAATACATGTTTAAATCTTTCAGTTGAAGACTTTGTCTCATGTAACCCAGAAGGACTTGCACAAAAGTGTTCATTGTCTTACAAGGTATGTGAAATGACTTCATTTTTAGTGTGCCAGTTTACTTTAGCTAACGCCTATTCAGGCCTCACCTTTATTTACCACTATACAGAGACTGTGTAACTAAACTAAACAAAGTTAGCTAACTAAATACTATGTTATCTTTCAGGCTCTAGTAGCTGTTCGGCGTGTGCTCTTAGCTCAATACACAGCTTTTCCAGTCTCTGGAGCTGATCTCTATGAGGAACTCTTGAGCTCCACAGCAATTTTGTCCACCGGCAATCCCAGGTCCCACACATATATATGGAGGATCCATAATATAAAATGTTTGTATAGTTGAAAAGTTTGGGGTAATTTTTTTTTTTTTTTTTTTTTTTTTTATTGAAAAAAAAAAAATTATTTACAGGGATGCATTTCAAAATCAAAAGTGGAAGTAGAGACATTCTTATTTAAAATAAATGCTGTTTAACTTTGTATTCATGAAAGGATCATAAAAAAAAAAATCACAATTTCTACAAAATTATTATGCAGCATAACTGTCTTCAACATTGATAAGAAGTGTTTCTTGAGCACAGAATCAGCATATTAGAATAATTGTGACACTGAAGACTGCTAAAAATGAATCTTTTACATCACAGCAATAAATTACATTTTAAAATATATTAAACTAGAAAAATTACTTTGAAATGTAATATTTCACAATATTATTGTTTTTAGTTTTTTTTTTTAATCAAATAAATACAGCCTTAATGAGCATAGACTTCTTTGAAAATAATTTTAAAAACAAATCTTACCAACCCCAAACTTTTGAATGGTATTATGTGTATGTATTTTTTTCTATTAAGACTCTTAGCAAAACTGCTGTTTTGTCTTCAGTTTGGATAAGCTGTTGGATTCTGGGCTCTACACAGGGGAAATAACTGAGCTGACAGGAAGTCCAGGGAGTGGGAAAACACAGGTGATCTTTTGTCCTGGAAACTCTTCTCAGTTTCTTGGTCCTGCTCCCCAATGTCAAAGTCTAGCTTGCTTTTATTACCTGTTAGGGTTGGGTGGGCAAATGGGTGAGTGTTCAGTAATGCTCCATGTATCTCTCGATCACTTTGTAGGTGTGTTTTAGTGTTGCAGTTAATATATCCCACCAGCTGAAGCAGACTGTTTTTTACATTGACACAAAGAGTGGTATGTGTGCAAACCGACTGCTTCAGATGCTACAAACCAAGACCCCTGATATGGAGGAGCAGGTAAATAAAGTGTAATTTAGTAATTAGTAATGTTTGCTTAACTATTCCAGACGAACAGCATTTGTGTCATAATGTTGATTCCTTTAAACTATATAGTATTGTACTGTGCTACAGAAGTTGTTTATCCTTTTCAATACATAGATGGAGGCACTTCAAAAAATCAAGGTGTTCAGAGTATTTGATGTCTTCTCTTTGCTCGCATGTCTTCAACATCTGAGATCGAATGGCCTTCAGAAGGTAAGTATTGTTTTTTTGTGTTTTTTTAAAGTCTGTTGATACAAGTTGTTTGTAGCAGAACTCTTGAATGTTCCCTAGGCGTCTGTTGGAGGTGGTTCAGTCAAAGCGCTGATGGTGGATTCAGTCTCTGCTGTGCTCTCATCCATGCTCGGAGGGAAACAGAATGAGGGTATTTGTTTACAATATTGCATAATACTCATCATAATGGTCTGTTCTAATTAGCATCTTATGCATCAGATGTCACAGTGCTGCTGCTTTGCATCAGGTATGTCCTTGCTGATCCAAGTTGCTGGGGAGCTGAAAATGATCGCCAAAGACTTCAACATTGCTGTACTGGTATACACCATTCTTTTTCCTGTTACAAAAAAGTACAATTATTACTGAATTTTTAAATTGTGGGTCCAGGCCTGGAGAAGTCTAATGTGAATAAATATTGTTAGTTCTGTTCTCTGATTTAAACTCATAATGTTATCAATTTTTACATCAAAAAACATAATTTAGAAGTAATAAGCTATTTTCTGTCCTGTTTTTAACCCCCTCATCAGAACGCTCTGTTTGAATAGGTGTGGCAGATTGTAGACTCGGAAGTAAATGCCCACTGCTATGATTGGCTAACAGTTGTGTACATTTGACAGCGTACATTCCTCATAGATGGGTGCTGCTGTGATTTAGGTCAGAAAAGCATAATTCAATACATATCAAACGATCTGTAACGCTTGGCACTGCACAGCGTTTTGTTGTCTTCAGAGCCATCTTTATCGTTTGGTTTCTGCCTAGACCTGTTCGCCTCTTTGTAACTCTGTGCACAAATTTTTTTTTCCCCCCAATAATTTGAATTCAAAAGATTTGTCATTCCATTTAGTGTATGACCAAATACTGAAATGTAATAAATAATGGTACTGTGAAATCTTGCACTGTAGGTGACAAACCATGTGACCAAAGATGGAAATGGGCATTTGAAGGCTGGACTGGGACAGTCATGGAGTCATGTGCCACGCACACGTGTGCTACTGCAGAGAGTGGAGGACACAGAGACTTCATCCTTACGCACCGCAACTCTAACCAAATCTTCACGACAGGTGGTTTTAGGCAAAATTATCCTGATTTTCAAGAAAACCCCAATAAAATCTTTATTTAGTGGGTACACAAGGAACTTCTATTTACTGTTTTGTTTTTTTAAATCATCTTCAGGCTTGTCATCTGGTAGAGGAGTTTGATCTTTGTCACTGGTCTGAAGAGAGGAGAACCTCCATTTCAGGCAAGAGGAAACTAGAAGAAAGACGTAAACCTTGACAAAAAAGTTCCACTTAGTGTTTTCAGTGACAACACAAATGGCTCTTTTTTTTATTTCAAACAGACTATATAGGAGGTATATTTAGTGTAACTATATATATATTATTTCTACAAACTGTTTCTGTTGTGGTCTTTGACAAGTGATAAGACATTTTCTTTTTTGAATGAACGTTTTGTATATGTACTGTTTAATGAAGTCAAAAAGACCTTGCATTCTTTTTTTCTTAAAAATATTTGCATAATGTTGGCACCTTATTTTCTGAATGAAATTGAGCAATGAGTAACTTTAAAAAACATGTTTTCCTCAGTACCAACAGTAAAAATGCACATGACTATTTTCAATGGAAAAACAAGATACATTTTTGCATTATTCTGCACCTCACCTCTGTGTGTCAGTATAACTCCAAAAATTACCTTACTGACTAGAGACAAGGGGGAAAAACCCAATGCTGAAAATGAATGTTATACAGACACTCACACAATCATTCATGTTGGAGAACAGAACTGCTGTCCCCCATTGCATGCTCACAATTCAGGTACAAATCAATTTCTTTGTGCATAAAAGGCTTGTTTTAATTAGAATGATTGCAACCGTTGAAATTACACACAACTACAATTACTAAGCTAGAGGGCTCTTACCCAATTTTCTCTACACAATTATTCATTCCACAATCATGCCTTATGGCTGTTACTATTGTATTGTTAATCACTCATCCTGTGCCCAAGAGCATACTACATTTCAAAACAGATAAATGACACTGTATCATGACAAAGTCATCAAAATCATTACAGTTATTGACCTTTTTGAAGAACATGCTTATGAAACGAGTGGCAGCATCGGTCAATGACACCAAAACAAGTTTAAAAATGATAAATATGTGAATCCATAGTGAGAAATAATGTCAAAACCAATGTGTGTAATACCACAATGTGGTAAAGCTAACAAAAACATTAAATTGAGAGACCGGTTAGAAAAAGTTCATTCAGCTCATTATTGCTGTAGCTGCGGGTCTGATGAAACAGGTTTGCTGTTCTCTAATGAACAATGTCATTATAGGACAAAATGCCTGAGCTTTGTGGTAGTGTCCTTCCAGCAGTCTCTCCACCTCATTCAGCAGGGGGGAACCACCCTCCTCTTTCGGACGCATTCCCAGATCCAGTTGGAGGTGACCCTCTGGGCTGAACAGTCGTCCTCTGGCTCTCCCAGTGTATGTGTGGCTGAAGCGGAGTCGTACTCTGGCACCAAATCTCCATCGTACGCTAAGTAGTAGCGCCGCAGCTTGTCAAAGTCCTGCACTGACTCTGGAAGGTAAAGCTTCACGCCTGTGAAAATGTCCAGTAGTGTCTGCAGGAAGACGACAAGGGTTTTAGTGGTGATGAAGTATCGTAACAGCAAAATTACACCCTTTAGCTTTAAAGGAAGCATTCACCCCAAAATGAATTTTTTTTATTATTTTAAATAATACAATTAAAGTGAGTGGGGTCGATTGTTGTTTGGCCCTCTGACTTTCAGACCTGCCAACCTGTATGCATTCTGTGTAGTGGGTGTAGCGGGTAAGCATTTTGACCTCAAAGTACGGTGGTACGATTTGTCACTCTAAACTACACAAAATCCTGGTTACACCTCTGTCCACACACAGTACTCAAATCAAGCAACAGAAAAAGAATAAGAGTTCGACCAATCAGCCATAGCTGGATGCTTTTGTCCATATTAGGATTTCCTGGAGCAGGGTCAGTTCTTTTGCTTGTGTAATCCATATGTGGATTTTCTGCGCGAGGGCGCCCTCCTGCTGCCAGTATGAATGAAACACACATTTACTTGTGTTTATAGCAGGAAATAAGGGCCAATCCATAAAAGTAATACTTCTCAAAAGAAATTTGAAGTAGACATATGATAATCCGTGTTTTTCTACAGTATTTTTTTTGTTTTGTTTAAATAGCATTTTATTTATTTATTTATTTATTTATTTAGAGTATCCCCCGGTGGTACTCAAAAAAAATTTCCAAGGTTGGCAGGTCTGGACTTTCAATGTATAGAAAAAAACAGTTGAAACATTATGTAGAATATCATCTTTTGAAAGTAAGTCAGAGGTTTGGAATGACAAGAGTAAAGTAAGTTTTTTCAAGTATTTTTAGGTGAACTATCCTTTTAAGTACAAAAGAGGAACCAATAGAGGTAAAAAACAAACCTTTTCATTTTTTGGGTCAGTTGTTTGAATAGTCTTCAATTTGCTTTGTCCATTGCTGTGAACAGGTTCTGTTTTTATCTGAAATAGAACAAGATCACAGGGTTTGAGGGGAGAGATGATCTAAAAACGGATAAATGAACCATGACATAGCATGACAGACTAAGCCTTTGTTCAAAGAAAACACGATGCCGTTTTAAAGTTTGGGGTCAGTAAGTTAAGCTCAGGTCAGTAAGTAAGCAGCACAACTGTTTTTAATACTGATAATAATAAATGTTTCTTGAGCACCAAATCAGCATGTTAGAATGATTTCTGAAGGATCATGTGACACTGAAGACTAAAGTAATGTCTGCTGAAAATTAGCTTTCCATCACAGGAATAAATTACATTTTAAAATATATTCAAATAGTTCATTTAAACTGTAAAAATCTCTCACAACATTACCGCTGTACTGCATTTTGCATCAAATAAATGCAGCCTTGTTGAGCATAAGAGACTTTCAAAAACAAAAAACATCTTAATGACCTTAAACTTTTGAATAGTATTGTATAGTTTATATGGGCTCATCAGATAACAAACCTTCTTGGCATCTTGTTTCTCTGCGGGTAGTTTCCTCTTAACTGCTGAGGAAGATGGTTCTGTTTTCACTGCCTTAGCTTTGGGAGTATGACCATTTTCTGAACAGTTGGAACAATTACAGAATGTAAGAACTTTTTTAATGGTACTTTTATGATGCAGATGTCACACTTGACAACTATAGACCAAACAGGATCTGTTCATGCCGAACACTTACTGGTCTTGTTAGCTGTGGAAGCTTCATGAGATGCAGAGGGAGAGCTTCCTCCACTCTCACCTCCTGAGGAGCTCTTGTCATTTTGGCTAGTTTTGGATGGACCAGCTGTAACCTCAAAATCACAGTTCTCCTTTGAAATACGAAACAGCTCCTGCAAAAAAAACAGAGAACAACATTAATTTGAGAACAAAAGATTCCAATATTTGATTTACAAACCAACATAATAGCTTGCATAAAAAAAAAATATTTATAAGAAAGAACATTTATTTAATGTTGCAAGTAAATGGAAGTAGCAACAGCTATTCTTTCATGTAGTAGCTTACATCCAAGTGTGTCAGATTATAAAAAAAAAAAATAGTTTGGATGAGGACGGGTTGTACCCATCAGATGTTGACTGGATTTTGTGATGCGGGCGTTGCACTAAAAAATGAATACGAGCTTGTAGCAAAGTCCCTTTCAAGGAAAGTCCGTTTACTAGGTGGCCATATTTGCAACGCCTCCGGGCAGCTCAAACAAGACCAAGTCCTACCCAAATGAATGGGGGAATCCTGAAATCTCAAAAACTGCTTGCTGAACTCGCAATTAAATTACATATTTCAAATCAGCAACAAAATCTGAAATGAACTGCCCCATTAATGTTGTTTCTTATGCTCTAGTCTCATGTAGACAGACCTTCAGACTGAAGGTCTGGGAACTTTGTCCGCTTTGAATGGCCAAGACCTGCTCAAGAGGCCATTTGACTGACAGGTAAAGCAATCAATCACATTTCATTTTGTGGCGCATCATGTTTAGAGGCGTGGAAATGTTGCCACAATAGACCGGTGTGTAAAACTCTTCAGATCAGATCAGAATGAGCTTTATTGGCCAAGTATGTTTACACATACGAGGAATTTGTTGTAGTGACAGAAGCTCCACAGTGCAACAAAAAGACAGCAACAGGACAGGACACAGATAATAAAAGAATCATATACAAATACACAAATAGGCAATGTACACAACAGCAAAAAAAAAACAATATATAATATGGACAATTATGTATGTACAGGTCAAGTATGTGCAA
>JAFVLL020017419.1:53279-116215 GCA_021397915.2 Tor tambroides
AGCAGAGGCTTTTATCCAAAGCGACTTACAAATGAGGAGAATAGAAGCAATCAAAACCAACAAAAGAGCAATAATATGCAAGTGCTATATTAGTAGGCTATATTATTATAGTTATATTTCAATTTCACAAAGAAACGTGCTGCATTTTGTCCAAGCAATAATAAAAGGACACATTTAATTTATAATTTGTCTTAAATCTCATTTTGTAAAAAAAAAAAAAAAAAATTGTAAATCAAATCATGAACTCAAAATCATGAATTGAATCGAATCGTGAGTTGAGTGAATCGTTACATCCCTAGTTTTGAGCCATGTATTATTACTATGAATTAGGCTACTACTACTACTACTACTACTATTACCATATTGTTCCCTGCAATAAACATTTACTCTACTCTCTTTTATGAGATAAGTGGGGGGGGGGGGGGATCAGCCAAACATATCGGCCCAAAAATCTGCATCATATCAGCATCATATATCGGCCATCGGCTGCCCTGATTTCTAAATATCGGCATCATCCAGAGAAAAAACCTTATCTGTCGATCTCTATTGCTGACACTTAAATTAATTGTTTTGCCACTTTTGCACTTCTTATTAATGTATTTTGAATGCAAAGGGCACTTTATTTTTTTCAAAGAATTAGTGTTTATTTGTTATGCATGTTATGTATGTTTATTAAAAACAAGTTTTATAATAACCAATTGTTCCAGTCCGGACCTTTGACACTGATGAAAATTCAGATTTGGACCTTTGAATGTAGACTTTGAGAACCCCTGGTGTAAACTAAAAATTATATGTCAGTGAACATTAATTTATGCACTATAGCAAGAGAGAGGGAGAGAGAACGAGAGAGAGAGCGAGAGAGAGAAAGAAAGAAAGAAAGAAAGAAAGAAAGAAAGAAAGAGAGAGAGAGAGAGAGAGAGAGAGAGAGCTCCCACTGTGATGCGTTTTCATAACAGCATGCTGAAACATGGAAAGGAAAACAGGGAAGAAAAGCAAACAGAATTTATTATAGATTTCTCATTCTATAAAGTTCTAATTATAATGCTACGTTTATGGTAGATTTGTGCTATATTTTCATTTACAATTATCAAGTGATTCCTGAAATCGACTGCGCGTTTTCAAAGCCATAAAAATGACAAAAACTATTTTAATTGAAGTATCCCTATTGTTGAACAAATATGACGAAAAAAAAAAACTTTGACTGAGGCTATGGATTACAGTTGATGTTCAGTTTCTTGCACAGGTCAATCACTTTGCTTCATCAGACATCAAAATATCATCAGGAGCCACAGGTATTAATTTTGTCTTACCAATATATGCTTTTTTGACTCTCAAGTGCCAGAACCTGTTGACTTACATTTTATAAATCAACAAAGACCAGGGTGTAAACTAAAAATTTTCTTTATTGTTCTACTAAAGAAAAATCTACATCTCTGATGGCCTGAGAATGAGTAAATTAACAGCAAATTTTCATTTTTGGGTGAGTGATCCCTTTAAACACTCATTTCTGAGGTCTTAGTTACTCAGCATACAAACCAACAAATTTACAGAGAAAATACAGAGATGAAAACCTACAATATTTGATATGGCAAAATACAAAAAACATAGTAAGGGAAAATAGGGTAAGATTAAGTTGTACCACCCCTTTATCTAACAAACTGTGCATGTAAACATATTTTTACAAAGAGCTCATCATACCACGCATGTTAACTAAAACATACATACATTCTATATATCAATTTTTACTTTTTTTTTTTATTCACATCTACTTATTTGGCTCAGCTTACAGGAAAATGAGCTTTCCTCCCGAATACTAATATTATGAAAATTTTCCAGTATCCCTACAGAAGACAAGTGGTATGTATCTACTGTTGTGTGTACTGTTGAAAACTATTGCACTACATTTTAATATTAGACTTTTTTCTAGTTTTATCTTTGCTGATAATAACAGACATCCTGATGTATAAGTAAAACTATAAACAAAAACTTAAGGTGACTTATGGACACTTACACTGTGACTGGGAAGACATTACTGGCTGCTGTGATGGTCATACAGGTGCTGAAGACCATCTGCTCACAACGACCATGCAGAACACACTCATCTGAGTTCCAGGCTACCGGCAGAGTGAATGTGATGTTCATCTCTTCATGGGCCTCTCTGCCTTTAATGACACAAACACACCCACACAGAGTCAGCATGTTCTGCAAAACAAAGGGAGCTTAGATATGCCTGCAAGTGATATCTAGAAGGTATTCAGCTTCGGCCTCTCTCCCACTGCTATCCTTTTGTGCACAACGGACCATTGTTTTAACTGGACTACACTCAGCCAAAACACCAGGAAAGAGAAAGAGAGAGAAAAAAAAACAACAACATCACAGCGACGACTTTCCAATCTGATCTGTTTGACTGAAAAAGAAAGCCAACAAGGCTGAATTCTGTTAAAAATTTTGGTTTGGTTTGGAATTTTGCTCAAAATTCTCATTTGGCAAATAATATAATATAATCGTAATATGTTGTACATTACTATTCAAATATTTGAGGTTAGTAAGATCAAAAGTGATATTAATGACGTCACATGACATTTGTTACAAAAGATTATAAAAGATTTCCCTTTCAAATAAATGCTGCTCTCTTAAAATTTCTATTCTTCAAATCCTGGGGGGAGAAAAATAAAAAATAAAAATATCCATAAAAATATCCCATAAAAAAGAAAGGTTTCTTCAGCACCAAATCTGCATTTTAGATGGATTTCTGAAGGTTCATGTGACATTGAATTCTGGATTTAATCTGAATTTTGGAATAAATGACATTTCAAAATATATTTAAACTGCAATAATATTACAGCTTTACTGTATTTTGATCAAATAAATGCAGCCTTGGTGTGCATAACAGACTTTTTTCCAAATACATTTTTAAAACAATATTACTGACCCCAAACTTCTGAATGGAACTGTATGTGAAATAGTAAACCAAATATTATGAGCTTCAATGTTCACATCCATGAATGCCATTTCAGCTAATACTGCCCACAACTCAATGTGTAACAAAGACATTTGGTTTGGTTCTCTTATGTATTTTTCTTAAGAGGGAGAGGGGGAAATGTAATAATATGATGATCTCAATCACAAGATGCTGTATGCCACAGAGAAGGAGTCATGGCTGTTTTTACATATAGACATGAATCTGAAAGTTATGTAATAATAAATTGTACATAACTGACACAATTTCATGATGCAGCAGACACAGCATAAGGAAGCTTTTCTAACTGATAAGCATCTTGAAAATGCATTTTCTCTAAAACACACATACAAGTTAGCCAGACCAATTTTATTTTGGCACTATTTCGGTGTTATCATTATTACTGTCAGGCTTTATCTATGATTTGAGTATGTTTTAGTGGTCTTTCCTCACTGGCTAATATAGCTCTACACATTCAAACACAGGTAGTTTTCTATCAAGGAAGTGCAAAATTCTTATTGCTTAGTAAATATGCAAGTTGGGAAACAGTCTATGTGAAAAACAGCTAAAAAAAACATCTGACAAAATCACTGACCACGTGGAGGTATGTTATCAGATGGCGCACATCCAAGGTAAATTTCCAACAAACACATACAGGTTAAAAAATAATAGAGACATACCAGTAAGGCCAACTTGCTGCCCAAGCACACTGGAATAAAGGTGGGTAATATTGCGTGAGTAGCCCCCAAATGGCCTCAGTGGGTCCAGGGTCAATGTGATGGGCACAGAGATGTTGATTGGCCCTGGGTCCTCCAGCAAGGGTGGTGACTGGGTGCTGGATCGCGTTTGACTGCTGGTCACTGTGCTCTCTGGAGTGATGGACTCGTTCAAGCTGTGCTTGAGGGTCTCGTTTTCTGAGATGCAAAAGTCAAGCTCATTGAATCGGAGAAGAAAGGTGTTCCAATCCTAGAGAGAGAGGGAAAAAAAAAAAAAAAAAGTTTACAAAATTGATCAATTCCAAAGTAAAGTTTATCTCCGGCATTTCCTGATCAATAATAATGCCCAGGTGAACATGATTTTCATACCTGTATGTCTACGACAGTGTCATTATTAATTGAAACTATTAAAAACTGTTTGTCATAATTGAAATAATGCTGAAATAAAGTATAATGTAATATTAGATGAAAGAAAAATAGAAATTAAGTATGCTATTTAAATATAATCTTGTTTCAATGGTCTTTCCCCACTAAAATGATATAGCTGTATACATTCAAACGTATGTAGTTTTCCATCAAGGAACTGCAAACTTCTAATAGTAGAAAACATTTATGGTAACTGAATTTAAAGAGAGAGAGAGAGAGAGAGAGAGAGAGAGAGAGAGAGAGAGAGAGATTTTATTAAACTATAAAATAAATAGAATAGAATAGAAATGTAGCCTTGGCTGACTGAAACAAACATAAAAAAATATAAATAAAATGAATACTAAATTCATAAAAATAAAATTACTAAAACTGAAATAAAATGAAAATAAATTAAAGGCATATAAAAATATTAAAACAAAAAAAATCACAAATTACATTACTAAAATTTAAAATGAAAAAGAAAATATAAAAGTAATTCATTAATTTGAAATCTCAATAAATACTATAATAGTATAAAATAATACTAAAATAACACCCACCTACTTATCATTAACCATTACATTCTCAAGCATTTTCAAAGTTTCACAGCTCAAACATTTGAGCTAAACCAAGGCCTTTCCTACCTCTGTCATTTCAGGCGATTTGATTTCCTTGATCTTAAAGAAGTATCCTATAGTGAGGAAAGCGATAGCCACAGCACTGACGCTGACCATAAAAATGACCAGCGGTGGACGGTTACTTATGTAGGTCTTTAGATTCTCCAGTGGATTCAACAACAACACCTGCAACAAGAGAAAAAAGAAGTCCTTCAAGCTTAGGGAAACTTTCACCTACATCAACACTGACATTGAATTCATGAGCACTGAATCACACTCACACGCCAGTAAATTCTGATTAACATCTGACATCTTCTGAATAAGATCCGGTTTGTGTTCTTAATCTTACCTGTAAGGCACAAAGGTTTGCTAAGCACTAACATATGGCTCTAAGTCAATATTTGGGTTTTATTAGTTTATTATTTGTTCTCTCTTCATTTCTATGTATGACAATAGCTGAACTGTGAAGTTTCACAACTTGCTTTAGAGTCATTAAGACACGTGTACACACCTAAACACCAGTCAATGGCAGATCTGGATTCTAAGTCTTGCTTCTGTCGCACAATATCAATATTAACAAGGATTACTCATTACAAAATCAAATATTATTGCAGCTTAAGAATAATTAGAGGACTATAACTCAATTGTGTTGAAAACAACCAAAGATACTGTCAAACACTTTAGGGTAGAAATACTAGCAGAAACGCCACACCCCACACACAAACTAGAACAAACACTGGATGAATGAGTTGACAAAAAGATTAAAGAGTCAATACTATCAGTAAATATCCTGACATCTTCTGGGTGGCTGAAAAACAGTTTTACACCAAAAGACAAATTAAACTAAGACAATTAAATCTTGCCACTATCAAGAAACTTCTTTTCCTTAACTTGCAGGAGCAACAGCGTGGCATGGATTACAAGCTCATGCTGGTTTGTGCATTATATGCAACATATGTAACACAACCTCACATTATCGTGAGTTGAGGCATTCGTTTTCATCCTTACGACTGTATTCTGAATATGAAAATAAATTCACCAAGATCAACAATCTATTAATTTTTTCTTCTAAATGCTGGACCCAAATTTTTCTTGTGTTGTTCAGTTCCATTAATGGTTCTTGAACGTGCATTCTTCATCACATTAACTTATTTCAGTGAGTGACGCATAATTGCATGTTCAAGAGCCATTAACTTGCTTGTCGTGATGATTTCTCTGATTTCTCTGCAGAATCATGGATAGGTCTTTTTTTTTATGAAGAATTCTTATGTTGAACATGATTTTTTTTTTTTTTTTTAAACAACTTCAAATAATGTAGACTGATGGTTTCAACAGAATCAACCTCATAGATCACAATATGTCTGTCTTTAAGGTTTTACAAGTTATTGTTAAAAAACTAACTGAATGAACTGGGTTTATACTTCTGGAACTATCCACCTTATTTTGTTATGCATTTTGCAACTTGAATGTGGCTTCCATGGACAGCTGCTTCCTACGGAGCCCTTTAAGGGACATGGTGGTGGGAAAAATTCGGGGTGAGTGAAAAAAATTTGGGGTGGGAGGAAAAAATATTTTTCAAATGTTTTGCGTTCTCTCG
The DNA here is from genome assembly GCA_021397915.2 of Tor tambroides. Classification (NCBI taxonomy): domain Eukaryota; kingdom Metazoa; phylum Chordata; class Actinopteri; order Cypriniformes; family Cyprinidae; genus Tor; species Tor tambroides. The sequence continues at coordinate 59,574 of JAFVLL020017419.1, forward strand.
CAAAGATATTTGCGTTCTCTCACAAAACCAGTTGAGTTCGGATTATCTACTTTACAGCTTGCAGTGGTTCATACGGCTCTGAATGTTCACAATGGAGCAGTTCATAGAGTTTTATGTTGAACTTGGAAAAGTGCGCTTAACATGGCTTAACATAAAAAACAGTGATAAAAAGCCAAAGTTTAAGTTAAGTACACTATCTCCCGGTTTCACAAACAAGGCTTAAACCTAGTCCTAGACTAAAACGTAAATCTGAGCTGTTTCAACTGAAAGAAACGTGCACTGACTGATCTTAAAACATGTCAGTGCCTTTGTTTTGTCTTAAGATGCACACCAGTGATGTTTTTTTCTAAGGCAAGTTTATAAAAATTGCTTAAATGTCCTAATTGAACTATGGCCTAATCCTGGTTTAGGCTAAGCCCTGTCTCTGAAACCAGGCCTATATGTACAGAAAAGCAAAGAGCTAAGAGGTTTTTTTCTTTTTTGAGGTTTTTTTTTAATGTTTTGTCTGCAGGGGAGAAAACACTGTGTGTTCCTTCTGGCCTGTGCGTAAACTGTAAACAGATTTGGTATTTTTAAATCACTGTTTTCATTCATTAGCCTACCTTAAGCGTTTTATGGGGGAGAAAAAGCTTACGTGCTGGGCATTGCGTTCATATTCTTGGCTATTCTGCTTTATTAATAGTAATATTATTAATAAGGTTATTAATATTAGCCTAATAATTTTATCAGTTTTTATCAAATTTGGCCCTCCATTGTCACTGTTTTAAAACATTAAGCGTTTTTGAATGTCCCAAAACCGTGCCTAGAACTAAGCACTGACATATTTCTTTATACTTGAGTCCAAGTTCAAAATAACTATGAACCGCTCCATTGTGAACATATGGAGCTGTATGAAGCACTGCAAGCTGTAAAGTAAACAGGAAGAGTTTGTCTGAACTCAACCGGTTTTGTGAGAGAACGCAAAAATTTGATAAATATTTTTTCCTCCCACCCCAAATTTTTTCCACCACCATGTCCCTAAAAGGGCTCCATAGCTTCCAGTTATTTTCATTGAAAATATTAGTCCATTACTCCTCTTAATATTGCAAAATTCTATTTTATCATATTATTTAAACGCATTATTTTAATCATAAACAAGCTGATTTGTAATACAATACAGTTTTATCATTTACAGCACTTTGGTATCTATGCCAGTGTAAGTTTATATAATTATGACCAACTCTTGAATTTCATATGCCACCTCTAAAATCTGTGAAATGCCGTTAAACAACACAGACATGTTACAAGAATTTCATAAATAGTATTCTCTGGACTGTTAGGTCCTATATTTGTTCTGTTGAAACCAGAAACGATCTCAAGTATTGACAACAGACTGTTGAGGGAGGTATTTTTTTACAAATATTTCTTCCTCATATGTAGTAAAGGGACTGTAAAGTAGAAGTAAATCAGAATCAGAATAAGAATAGTAAAATTCCTTATGATTCATATCATTATTTTTATTTGGGGGGGGGGGGGTGGAGAGCAAACCAATTCTCATTAATACTTCTTAATTATTTTATTAAAGTTTATTTACTGAGCAATTGTATTGGGTTTTTCTTTATTGTGTTGAAATATGTATATTGTGTATTTTATGTTTCTGTAGTTATTTACTCGTCCCAAATTGTTCCAAATCTAAAATATTTTTTCCCCATATGAAATGCAAAAGATTTAGCTTTTCATAAAACCACAAATCATGGTGACCATGCCTGTCGGTTTTTTGAAGTTTTTTTATTTCTCCATGCACATTTTTTAATTAATCTACCCTCACGAAGTGTGTAAAAAAGCCATTAAACAGTCTGTGTAAACAGATCTTTCACAAAAAAAATCAATTCATAAATCGTATTTCTGATTTGTTAGGTCCTTGATCTGTTGAATCCAGAAATGGCCTCAAGAACTGGCAACAGACTACTGAGGGAAGTATTTTTACAAACATTTCTTACTCATAAATTAATACTCATAAGGAACCGTTAAAAAACAGAATCATCAAGAAAATATAGAAACCATAATCGTTAAACTCCTTAGGATTAGCTTCCCTATTTTTACAGACAGGGATCTAACCGGCAGGTACACTCGGTTATGTATCAGATCTGCTCTTATTAGACTGCCGATGACGGCCTGAATCTCTCGACCTCTTAGTCATAGTCTGCAGCACATATCCAGCTGTCAAATCCACACGACGGCTACAAGTCAAACTCCAGTGAGCTAACGTTACCTAGAAAGTATTCGTGGGGCATCACTGACGGGTCTGTGACACCTATAAATGCAGTAAAGACAGGCGACTCACTATGTTTTCACATCTAGCTGCCTGTGTTAGCTACGAGCTCCGATCTGAATATCACGTATCATTACCGTTCCCACAAAAACAGCTCAATCTGGCAACATGCAACGCGAGCAGCTATGCGGCTAACTTAGATACGCAACCATTCCCAACCACACAAATACGACCTTTAAAGCGATTAACGTAAAACAAACTGGAAATCTCAAACTCACCATTTTGCCCCCGCGAGTGCGTGCGTGCGACAGCTGCAGGCGGCTAAAGCTAACAGACTCGAGCCTAACGGGCCTGAGCGACAAACACACAACTGACAGCGGTATAAGAGTGCACAACACTCCTTCCCATTATTTGCACGAGCGCTATATTCTCAAAACACGGTTTTATTTTGCCTTTGCGTCTACAGCGAGCTGCTGGTTGACGGAAACTGACTGTAGATGTCTTCTTCTGTGTTTAGGAACCAGCAGAACCAATCGCGTTACTTTCACTTCACTACGCACGCCCCGATCACGCGAGGCGGGGCTTAGCACAAGTGGAAAGCCTGTCATTGGCTTAGGCAATACGACGGAGGCTGTGATTGGACGGTTCTCCTGTCAATTACGCTGCTCGCTGACTGGGGTTGAAATGTGGCGGGCAGCAATATGAAGTCTTGAAGATGTCTCTCGTAATATGTTAAGACACCCAGAAGAACCCTGATGTGAAGGACATAAGTGTGTGTTGATGAGTTTTCTAGCCACCTGGTGAGAAGATCAAGTATTTTGTTGTTAAGATGTTTAACGTAGCGTTCTTGTTATCTCTTTTTTTATTAATATTGTTGTCGATTGTGTTCTTAAACTCTGTCTAGGGAGTCATGGTGATCTTGAGAGAAGGGATCTGCCCTGGAATAAACGAGGAATTCATTAAGGCTTTACAGTCAGAGGATATCAAAACAGGTGACAATGATAATGATAAATAGCAACATGTAGGGCTGATGCAGAGCTGTATTTCAGTTCATCTTTACTGCTCTAACAAGAAGTAACGTCCTATATAGTGGGAGGTTAAACCATCTACCTCAGTAATATCTCATTAAAAAATGTTTATAAAAATCTAATAATTCTAACTTTAATATTAAATGTATTTACTGTGTAATTATCTTGGGTTCTTTTTTATAGTGTTGGAATTATATATTTGTATATTGTGTATTTTATGCTTCTGTAGTTATTTACTCATTTCAAATTGTTCCAAAACCCAAACAATTTTTTCCACATTAAACTCAAAAGAAGTTTTTTCTTCTCATAGCTGTTCATACAACCACAGATCATGGTGAACAAATCTGTCAGTCTTTAAAATCGCCATTAAATAAAAATTCATTAAATAAAAGAAGTCATTTAGACTTCTCGTCTAAATGACTGGAGAAGTCTGTAAAACATACCTAGAGAGAAGCCTGTTGTTTTTACCAAAAGATTCAGTTTAACCTTTTGATAAAGACTGACAAAGCTAAAAACTGAGAAATGCACAAGTGAATCATTCACAGTAAGATCAATAATATGCATTAAAAATAGTTAGGATGAATGTTCATTTCATGTTGCCTTATAATTGACTAAAGAAAACCATACAAGCACCATAAAAGAATTCCATATGAAATATGAGATATACAGGTGCATCTCAATAAATTAGAATGTTGTGGAAAAGTTCATTTATTTCAGTAATTCAACTCAAATTGTGAAACTCGTGTATTAAATAAATTCAGTGCACACAGACTGAAGTAGTTTAAGTCTTTGGTTTTTTTTTTAATTGTGATGATTTAGGCTCACATTTAACAAAAACCTACCAATTCACTATCTCAACAAATTAGAATACTTCATAAGACCAATAAAAAAAAACATTTTTAGTGAATTGTTGGCCTTCTAGAAAGTATGTTCATTTACTGTATATGTACTCAATACTTGGTAGGGGCTCCTTTTGCTTTAATTACTGCCTCAGTTCGGCGTGGCATGGAGGTGATCAGTTTGTGGCACTGCTGAGGTGGTATGGAAGACCAGGTTGCTTTGATAGCGGCCTTCAGCTCATCTGCATTGTTGGGTCTGGTGTCTTTCATCTTCCTCTTGACAATACCCCATAGATTCTCTATGGGGTTCAGGTCAGGCGAGTTTGCTGGCCAATCAAGCACAGTAACACCATGGTCATTGAACCAGCTTTTGGTACCTTTGGCAGTGTGGGCAGGTGCCAAGTCCTGCTGGAAAATGAAATCAGCATCTCCATAAAGCTTGTCAGCAGAAGGAAGCATGAAGTGCTCTAAAACTTCCTGGTAGATGGCTGCGTTGACTGGACTTCAGAAAACACAGTGGACCAACACCAGCAGATGACATGGCAGCCCAAATCATCACTGACTGACATGGATTCTGTGCCTCTCCACTCTTCCTCCAGACTCTGGGACCTTGATTTCCAAATGAAAAGCAAAATTTACTTTTATCTGAAAAGAGGACTTTGGACCACTGAGCAACAGTCCAGTTCTTTTTCTCCACAGCCCAGGTAAGATGCTTCTGACGTTGTCTCTGGTTCAGAAGTGGCTTGGTAGCCCTTTTCCTGAAGACGTCTGAGCGTGGTGACTCTTGATGCACTGACTCCAGCTTCAGTCCACTCCTTGTGAAGCTCTCACAAGTGTTTGAATCAGCTTTGCTTGACAGTATTCTCAAGCTTGCAGTCATCCCTGTTGCTTGTGCACCTTTTCCTACCCAAATTCTTCCTTCCAGTCAACTTTGCATTTAATATGCTTTGATACAGCACTCTGTAAACAGCCACACCTTTCAGTAATGACCCTCTGTGACTTACCCTCTTTGTGGAGGGTGTCAATGTTCGTCTTCTGGATCATTGCCAAGTCAGCAGTCTTCCCCATTATTGTGGTTTCAAAGAACAAGAGATACCCAGAATTTATACTGTAGGGATGGTCATTAATTGAAACTCAAATGTAAATATTCTAATATTTTGAGATACTGATTTTTGACTTTCATGAGCTGTAAGCTCTAATCATCAAAATTAAAACAAAAAAACTTTTGAAATGTTTTACTTTACGTGCAATGAATCTAAAATATGAGAAAGTTTCACTTTTTGAAATAGCTTACAAGAAAAAATGAACTTTTTCACGACATTCTAATTTATTGAGATGCACCTGTATTCTGAGTCTTCTAGAGCCATATTTGGTAATGAAATTCATGTCAGAAACCTGTCAAACAACCACTGTTATTTTGGCCTTGACTGCCTTGGCGGAGGGAAACAAATCCTTGAATAATGAAATAATTTTTGGTCTGTTCCTCGCAAAAAAAAAAATTGAGTTAAGTTTGACAGACAATGAACTGTCATTGTATAGAAAAGAGCTGAGTGTGTTCCAACAAAAAAAAATAACAGTGCAGTTTGAAACGACATGAATAAAAAATGAGAGGACTATTCATTGAAATACTGTTGCTGCTCAAGCACTGTTGTCCCTTTTGGGAATCAATAAAGTATTCTTTACTCCATGACTGCCTGTGGCCTTCTAATAATACATGTTTAACTCTTTCAGTTGAAGACTTTGTCTCATGTAACCCAGAAGAACTTGCACAAAAGTGTTCATTGTCTTACAAGGTATGTGGAATGACTTCATTTTTAGTGTGCCAGTTTTCAGCTAACACCTATTCAGGCCTCACCTTTATTTACCACTATCCATCACAGAGACTGTGTAACTAAACTAAACAATGTTAGTAAACTAAATACTGTCTATGTTATCTTTCAGGCTCTAGTAGCTGTTCGGCGTGTGCTCTTGGCTCAATACACAGCTTTTCCTGTCTCTGGAGCTGATCTCTATGAGGAACTCTTGAGCTCCACAGCAATTTTGTCCACTGGCAATCCCAGGTCCCAAACATATATGTGGAGGATTCATATAGTTGTATAGTTGAAAAGTTTGGGGTCATTATGTTTTTTGTTTTTTTTTGAAAGAAATTAATATTTACAAGGATGCATTTCAAAATCAAAAGTGACAGTAGAGACATTTGTCTCTTTTTTTAAATAAATGCAGTTTAATTTTGTATCCATGATAAATATCACAATTTCCATATATTATATTAATATAATATTAAGCAGCATAACTGTTTTCAACATAAAAATATGAAGTGTTTCTTCAGCATATTAGAATAATTTCTGAAGGATCATCAGAAGACTAGAGTAATGGCTGCTGAAATTTCAGCTTTGCATCACAGTAATGAATTACATTTTAAAATATATTAAAATAGAAAAATTATTTTGAAATGTAATAATATTGCTCAATATTATTGTCTTTACTGTATTTTTGATCAATAAATGCAGCATTAGTGACCATAATAGACTTTTTTTGAAAATAATTTAAAAAAGAAAATCTTACCAACCCCAAACTTTTGAATGGTTTTGTATTTTGTATTAAGGCTGTGAGCAAAACTGTGCTGTTTTGTCTTCAGTTTGGATAAGCTGTTGGATTCTGGGCTCTACACGGGGGAAATAACTGAGCTGACAGGAAGTCCAGGGAGCGGGAAAACACAGGTGATCTTTTGTCCTGGAAACTCTTCTCAATTTCTTGATGCTGCTCTACAATGTCAAAAGGTTGGGTGGGCAAATGGGTGAGTGTTCAATAATGCTCTGCGTGTCTCTCAATCACTTTGTAGGTGTGTTTTAGTGTTGCAGTTAATATATCCCACCAGCTGAAGCAGACTGTGTTTTACATTGACACAAAGAGTGGTATGTGTGCAAACCGACTGCTTCAGATGCTACAAACCAAGACCCCTAATATGGAGGAGCAGGTAAATAAAGTATAACTTAGTAATTAGTAGTGCTTCCTTGGTCAACTATTCCAAACGGACAGCATGTGTGTCAAAAAAGTTGATTCTTTTAAACAGTATTATATCGTACTGTGCTACAGAGGTTGTTTTTCCTTTTCAATTCATAGATGGAGGCACTTCAAAAAATCAAGGTGTTCAGAGTATTTGATGTCTTCTCTTTGCTCGCATGTCTTCAACATCTGAGATCAAATGGCCTTCAGAAGGTAAGTATTGTTCTTTTTAAAAGTCTGTTGATATAAGTGGTTGTTTGTAGCAGAACTCTTGAATGTTCCCTAGGCGTGTGTTGGAGGTGGTTCAGTCAAAGCGCTGATGGTGGATTCAGTCTCTGCTGTGCTCTCATCCTTGCTCGGAGGGAAACAGAATGAGGGTATTTGTTTACAATATTGCATAATACTCATCATAATGTTCTGTTCTAATTAGCATCTCATGCATCAGATGTCACAGTGCTGCTGCTTTGCATCAGGTATGTCCTTGCTGATACAAGTTGCTGGGGAGCTGAAGATGATCGCCAAAGACTTCAACATTGCTGTACTGGTATACACCTCTCTATTTCCTGTTACAAACAAAAACAAAACTGGAATTATTACTGAATTTCAAAATTGTGGGTCTAAGCCTGGAGAAGTCTAATGTGAATAAATACTGCTTGTTTTGTTCAAAAATATAATATGGAATTGCTCTTTGTGAATGATAATAAAATTAAAGTTGGCATAAAATGTTCACCTTATGAATTTGTGCATGTTAAATCATAATGAAAAATTCATCCGTAAAGATATTCTTATTTTGTTGCAATATTGGAAAAAGACAGATTTCTCCAGTCATTTTGTCTGCTTAAATCCCACCTCTTTCTTAGAATTGACTGCAAGCTTGCATTCAGCTAATTTACCTCATTCAATCAACGACCGATTGGTTTCCCCCACCCAATAATTTATTTGACTTGGATCTAAGTCACAATATCTGTCACTACTTTCATTCCATTTACATTTAGTGTATGACTAAATATTGAAATGTCTTTTGAAATAAATTCTGGTACTGTGAAATCTTGCACTGAAGGTGACAAACCATGTGACCAGAGATGGAAATGGGCATTTGAAGGCTGGACTGGGACAGTCATGGAGTCATGTGCCACGCACACGTGTGCTCCTGCAGAGAGTGGAGGATGCAGAGACTTCATCCTTACGGACTGCAACTCTGACCAAATCATCACGACAGGTGGTTTTTGGGAAAATTATCCTGATTTTCAAAATAACCCAATAAAGTCTTTACTTAGTGGGAGCTGATGACATGGGACATTACTGATATTTACTGTTGATGTTTTTTTTTAATCATCTTCAGGTTTGTCATCTGGTAGAGGAGTTTGATCTGTGTCAGTGGTCTGAAGAGAGGAGAACCTCCATTGCAGGCAAGAGGAAACTAGAGGAAAGAAGTAAACCTTGACCAAAAAAAAATTGTTTTCAGTGACAACACAAATGGCTGACTTTTTTTAATTTCAGACAGACTATATAGGAGGTATATTTAGAGTCAGTTGTAAATATGTATAATATTTCTAAACTGTTTCTGTTGTGGTCTGATAAGTGATAAGACATTTTCTTTCTTTGAATGAATGTTTTTGTATATGTACTGTTTAATCAAGTCAAAAAGACCTTGCATTCTTTTTTCTTAAGCATTTACATAATGTTGGCACCTTATTTTCTAAATGAAATTGAGCAACGAGTAACTTTAAAAAAACAGATTCATTTTCCTTTGTACCAACAGTAAAAATGCACATTACTGACCATTTTCAATGGAAAAACAAAATACATTTTTGCATTATTCTGCATCTCACCTCTGTGTGTCAGTATAACTCCAAAAATTACTGAGTGATCACCTTACTGATTAGACAAGGGGAAAAAACCCATGCTGTGTTATACAGACACTGATACAATCACTCATGTTGGAGAACAGAACTGCTGTTCCCTGTTGTGTACTCACAGTTCAGGTACAAATCAATTTCTTTGTGCATAAAGGGCTTGTTTTAATTAGAATGATTGAAACAGTTGAAATTACACACAACTACCATTACTAAGCTAGAGGGCTCTTACCCAATTTACTCTACACAATTATTCATTCCACAATCATGCCTTATGGCTGTTACTATTGTATTGTTAATCACCCATCCTGTGCCCAAGAGCATACTCCATACAAACATCCTTTTCAAAAAACAGATAAATGACACTGTATCATGAAGTCATCAAAATCATTAGTTATTGACCTCTTTGAAGAATAAGCTTATGACATGAGTGGCAGCATTGGTCAATGACACCAAAGTTTAAAAATGATAAATGTGAATCCATAGTGAGAAATTGTGTCAAAACCAACTGACAGTTTTCTAGTACAATGTGTGTAATACCACAATGTGGTAAAGCTAACAAAAACATGAAACTGAGACACTGGTAGAAAAAGTTCATTCAGCTCGTTATTTATGTAGCTGCGGGTCTGATGAAACAGGTTTGCTGTTCTCTAATGAACAATGTCATTATAGGACAAAATGCCTGAGCTTTGTGGTAGTGTCCTTCCAGCAGTCTCTCTACCTCATTCAGCAGGGAGGAACCACCCTCCTCTTTCGGATGCATTCCCAGATCCAGTTGGAGGTGACCCTCTGGGCTGAACAGTCGTCCTCTGGCTCTCCCAGTGTATGTGTGGCTGAAGCGGAGTCATACTCTGGCACTAAATCTCCATCGTATGCCAGGAAGTAGCGCCGAAGCTTCTCAAAGTCCTGCACTGACTCTGGGAGGTAGAGCTTCACGCCTGTGAAAATGTCCAGTAGTGTCTACAGGAAGACGACAAGGGTTTTAAGTGGAGATGAAGTATCGTAACAGCAAAATTACACTCTTTAACTTTAAAAGGAAAAGGTTTTTGGTTTTAAATATACTGTAAGTCAGTGGGGTCCAGTGTTTTTTGGCTCCTCTGACTTTCACTGTACAGGCAAGAACAGTTGAAACATTATGTAGAATATCTTCGGATAAAAGTCAGTCACAGGTTTCCAACACACTGCTATCACTTAAGGTTACACAGATCTAATATAAACATGCGATTTCTTTCCCAACTGTTTACCTTCACAAACATAACCGACAGTTTTTGTAACTTGTGTTTTTAACAAACTTATGTGTATTTGACAGTTTAAGGGCAATAAGGCATGAAACAGCTTATTTTAGTATTCGCGTGCAGTGTGACAGCCGCTTTCTGTGTGCGTGCTTCGGATGTGTGCTTTCAGAAAACCGCATTATCAGAAGTTTAAACTGATATGGCTTTAAAACGCATGATTTCAGCATGATAGACATGATAATCAAAACCAAACATATGTTTTTTGACAAAGCATCTGAGGTATGAGCTGTAAAGCCCAATTATGGAAAAGGGGGCGGGGAGCAGCAGCTCATTTGCATGGATGAAAACAGTCTGTTTCCACTCAAAATAGGCATTTTTGAAATTATATAATAAATGATCTGTTGGGTATTTTAAGCTGTAACTTTACAGACACATTCTGGGGATATCTGAGACTTATATCTTGTGAAAAGGGGCATAATAGGTGCCCTATAAGTACAAAAGAGGTTAAAAACAAACAAACAAACCTTTTCTTTTTTTGGGTCAGTTGTTTGAACAGTTTTCAATTTGCTTTGTCTGTTGCTGTGAATGGGTTCTGTTTTTATCTGAAATAGAACAAGATCACAGGGTTTGAGTGAAGAGATGATCTAAAAACGAATAAATGAACCATGACATGGCATGACAGACTAAACCTGTGTTCAAAGAAAACACGCTGCTGTTTCAAAGTTTGGGGTCACTAAGTTGAGTTTAGGCTAGTAAGCACGCAGCACAACCGTTTTCAAAATTGATAATAATAGTGAATGTTTCTTGAGCACCAAATCAGCATGATAGAATGATTACTGAAGGATCATGTGAGACTGAAGACTGGAGTAATGGCTGCTGAAAATCAGCTTTGCCATCATAAGAATAAATTACATTTTAAAATATATTAAAACAGTCCATTTAAATTGTAACAATATCTGACAACACTAATGTTTTACTGCATTTTGATCAAATACATGCAACCTTGGTGAGCATGAGAGACTTTCAAAAAAATTAAAAATAAAAACATCTTAATGACCTTAAACTTTTGAATAGTATTGTATAGTATATATGGGTTCGTCAGATAACAAACCTTCTTAGCATCTTGTTTCTCTGCGGGTAGTTTCCTCTTAACTGCTGGAGATGATGATTCTGTTTTCACTGCCTTTGCTTTGGGAGTATGACCATTTTCTGAACATTTGGAACAATTACAGAATGTAAGAACTTTTTTAATGGTACTTTTATGATGCAGATGTCACACCTGACAACTACAGACCAAATAGGATCTGTTCATGGTGAACACTTACTGGTCTTGTTAGCTGTGGAAGCTCGATGAGATGCAGAGGGAGAGCTTCCTCCACTCTCACCTCCTGAAGAGCTCTTGTCATTTCGGCTAGTTTTGGATGGACCAGCTGTCACCTCAAAATCACAGTTCTCCTTTGAAATACGGTACAGCTCCTGCAAAAAATAAATAAATTACCATAGTTTAAAAAAAAAAATGGTTTATTTATAAGAAAGATCATTTATTTAAAGTTGCAGTTCTTTCATATAGTAACTTGCATCCAAGTGTGACAGATTATTCACAAAAAAAAATAAAAATTGGATGGGGATGGGTTGTACCCATCAGATGTTGACTGGATTTTGTAATGTTGGCATTGCACTATAAAAATGAATGTGAGCTTGTAGTCAATTGTAGATGGGCGGAGTTTAAGCAGACTAAATGAGTTCAAGGTACATCAGAGAAAAGTATGTCATTTTACCGGAAGATCGAGTTATGACATTTTGATTAAACATTCTGTGGTCAAAAAAAAAAAAAAAAAGTGTGTGTATCTTATTGTGAATGACTCATCCTTGTATATACCATATGCATTTATAAAAAACATGGTAAATATTTGAATTTTTAGTTCATGTCCACTTATTTTACTTTGATTTATTATTTTGAACATGCTATGAAAAGACTGGTTTGCAATGACTTGTAAAATACAGTTCCTGATTGCATCTCTGTAAAATGCATACGAATATGCAAATATTTTCCAATCAAGGGTACCTTGAGCTGCTGAAGGTTAGTGGCAGTCTTCCAGTCTTTGTCGTCTCGCATTCGAGTGCATCGTGGGAAGCGGATGGATATGCCATCTGCAGTGTGCATTTCTGATTTGGAAAACTCAGCTCCTGTTATTTCCCACACTGGTGCTTTCTGTAAACATTGACATACAGGATATTATTCCTGATAGTCCAATACACAACACAAACTACTACAGTTTCAATTCAGTACAAACATCTTAAACATTTAAGTGTTGTACGGTCTATTAAACACATTCTTCTGAGTTAAAGAGATAATAAGCCAATAAAGTTCCTTCATTGCCATTTTTCTATCACATACTCAACTGTAACCATGCTTTTAACTGAGTTTCATCAAGCTCATTTCACATTACAAGCACATAAACATTAAGCATCCCTTCGGTCGTATTAGGAAGAGTCTTACTTCTGGATCTCGGATAATGAAATCTGGGTAATAGTTCTTGACAATGTTCAACCATCCTGGGATCTTGCTTGGATCCTGTGAAAGCAAGATAGATTGTCATAATTTTCCTTTCACCTTTCAGAAATCTGATATGGCAATGGAGGCACTACTGGTTAAATCATCAGATTTACCTTGCCAATTTTAATGACGTCCAACTCCTTCTGCAATCTGGCTAAGGTGACGTCGTCATAGCCTCCTGAACACTTGGTCACAGTGCACCACTTCTTGGATTCTGGATCATAGCATCCCATGAGGAAACTGGACATAATTCCACCTGGCACACAGAAAAACAACATTTCAAAACTGTTAATCTAGCAACTCTGAAGTCCAGTTATTGTATATAACTATTTGGATTGGACTGCCGATACTGACCATTTGAGCCTTTGCCATAGAAAGCGCCAAGCACCACGAGGTCAGCGGTGTCTGCCATTGCTCCTTCATTCAGATAGTCCTTCTTCACCTTCAACCAATGACGTTTTCCTGGTTCATAATGTCCCTGAAACAGCAATAAAGCCATGAAGTGACCCAAACCAACACAAATGCACTGCACTTTTTCATTTTAAAGCCATAATAAGCTGTCAGAATGCTTCAGTTTTTGGCAGCCATTAACATGGGTGGACCTTACTACTTAATATTTTACAAATTAGGTCAAATTTTTTAATGTGACTTGTCTATTCCGAACAGTGTGTATAAAAAGAGCAGGTTCCAGTTTCTTCCTCTGCTATTCACTGTTGCTTAGGAAAATACTGTTTGAGAGTGTCACCAAATTATAGGTTTATGTAACAGCAGCGACTCATGTAACGAGTAGTAGACATATTATTGGTTGGCCAGTTTTATTTGCAGTGCGATGGAAGATGGATTAGAACACCTTTCTGAAAAGAAAAATGTGTTGCATTGTTGGCATCCAAATCTATTACATGCTATTAACACAGTCAGGTCATACTCAGGCTATACCTTGATATCCTTAAGAACCAAACCCTCAAGTCCTTCTCTGATGACACGTGTGATCATTTCTGCCAGATCAGCAGCTCTCTGTTGGGACACAATGTCATTAGCTTTATAAAATCATCCACCCTGAAGTCTTATAACATCAACCTTTAATTAACTTGACCTGCCTTGTAAGCATTCTTGAACATTGAGAACATATGCACCGATGAGTAGAGAAAGAAAAGGATATAAAAACACTGCAGAACTGACCGTGACATGCTTCATTTCTGAGAACAGAATCCTGTTGGGAACTTCCACCATATTGTCACGGAGAAACTTCCTTCTCTCACAGAGAGGCCTGGAAAATATCACCGCATCAACATCTTTCAAGTCTTACCATGAAAGCCTCAATCAACATTTAATATAAAGCATAAATATTTCATTTTTCTCTAAAACCTGCAATAACTTTCAGATAAATGAAAAATGCATTCCTTTAGTTTGACTCACTTGTCCATGAGACTGACACCATTGAAATAAATGCAGTCGAACACGAACAGACACACTTGAGCATCCTGAAAAGCTGCTTTCTAAAAACACAAACAAAAAGAAATGAATACTTTTATTCAGCAAGCATACATTAAAGTGATTAAAAGTAACAGTAAAGGCATTTATAATTTCAAACATACTGTTCTTTCTATTCAACAAAAAAATCCTGAACAAATTTATTAATACAAAACTAAATATTGACAATTAATAAAATCATTTTTATATAATTTTTTTTTTAAAAAGATAAGTTAAGAAGCTGTTTTTTATCATTTATAAATGTTTCTTAAGCAGCAAATCAGCATATTATAATGATTTATGAAGGATCATGTGACACTGAAGACTGAAGTAATGACTGCTGAAAATTCAGCTTTGCCATTTTAAAACATTACGATAGAAAAAAAGTTATTTTAAATTGTAATAATGTTTGACAATACTGTTTTACTTTATTTATACTCAAATACATCCAGCCTGGGTGAGCATAAGAGACTATCAAAAACAATAATATTTATAATAATCTTACATATGCCAAACTTTTGAACAGTAGTGTAGTGCATGAGTTTACATGGATTCATTTTATTGTGCCTTTTTTTTTTTTTTTTTTTTTTTTTACAGCATCCATTCACAGACAAAGAAAGTCAAGCTACATCAGAATGAGTAAATAATGCCATTTTATGTACATTTAACTAATCCTTTAAAGAGCATCAAAACACTTTGCTTTCTGCTTTACCTTGTGTACTCCAAGAGTCCCAAAAGGCAGGGGTTTGCTAGTCTTTGTATCAATAAGAAGAACTTCAGCATCAAGGATCATACTTTGGCCACCAGGAAATGCCTGCGGTATGAAATCTTTAAAATGGGCAACCTGTGGGAGGAAATCAAACTCTTTAAAATAGTTTTTAATGGTTTTAAATATGTATATAAACATCCCATGGCATTTAATTTTAAGAGACTGGAGGTCCTGACCTTGTGCGGGAGTACTGGTTTGAGACTTCGACTGAAGTAGCTGAAGTGACTGCCGTTCTTATGGACCTGCACACGCTCACCATCATACTTGATCTCAGAATACATCCCATTAGGACATTTCTTCATGGCATACTCAATGGACTTACATGCTTCTGCCTACAAGAATAAAAAAATTCAAACAAGCAGTAGATAAGCATAAGCATAATCTTTTGGGGTTTTTTTAGCTGAAATTGAAGAATATTGAATTAAACAGACAGTTCATCCAAAAAATTTTATTCTGTCATCATGCCATTTCAAACCTGTGTGACTTTCTTCTGTGGAACTTCAAAGGAGATATATTGAGAAATATATATTGATATAGATCTATATACATCTATCTCTATTTAATAGATATATTGATACAGTGGTCACCAAAATTGTTTGGCTACTAACATTTTTCAAAACATCCTCTTATGTTCCACAGAAGAAAGTAATTCATACAGGTTTGGAGCAACATGAGTAAACGACAGAACTTGATTTTTGGGTGAACTATCCATTTAAGAGCAATAGCAATTCAGACCAGCATTGGCTGTACAGGGGTCATCAGAGACGCCTCCACACTGAGGATCTTTCTGGGCCCTGTCCCATTAGAAGCATCCTGCTGGTTCCGTAGCACCCGGTCAATTACGTCACCCAGGTTACGAGACGCTTTAAAGGCATCATAGGCATTGGGGTCCACAGCATCCAAACTGATGAGAGACAATTCATACTGAGTAAGACAGAATAAACACCATTAGGTGCCATTAGGTACAATTTGCTAGCGACACTTACACATGCTTGGCCCCAGAGTTGATTTTCAGATCATGTTTGACCAAACGAATGTAACACTTCAGATCATTTCCGGTGCATCTGGGAATCAAGAACGACATTAAGTTAACATTCTCAAAATTCAAACATTTGTAATAAGAATTTTATATAATCTAATTCTAAAAATGATTTATTTCGGACTTTTTAGCAATATCCTGCAGCTCTGCCTGCTGATCATCCTCCTTTGTGAGTTGCGACAGACGGCTCAGTGAAGCATCAACCTCCTGAATAGTTAGAAGACTCTTGGCTGCTGGAGGGAAAGACTCGCTGTCTTCGAAAAACATCCGCACCGTCTCTGAAACGTCACCCTATATGAAACCGATAAAGATCAGTAAAGAAAAAGGTCAAGTATTTGAAACCGACTTCTTTTTGTACCGACTTCTTTTTGTATAAGAAATATGTGACAAACCTGTTCCAAGTCTTGCACCATCTCATCCTGACTGCAATTCAATATGCGGCTGAAAAGCTTGACAATTTGTTTGTCATTGAGGTTATACACATTCTTAACCACTCCTGGGAGGAGAAGCTTCACTGTCAGGTACAAATCTCCTCGGAATTTGTCTGTAAAGATGTGGGAGGCATATTAACAGAGAACAAAAAAAAAGATGCTTTTGAATACACTTTTTAAGCTACTTGTGTTCGTGTTGGCCCATATTTTCCATGCTCACCTCCACCAGAGCCTTTTGTTAAGAATTCTCTGATGATCTCTGTCTTGGCGTTATAGCTGGACTTCTCTGCAACTAAGGCACAAAGTTTGCGGAACTCCCGCAGTAAGCAGTCTTTGTGGTTGGGATCACATAGCTGAGCTGATAAGGCGCTACCCTGAGTGGGTTTCGCTGGAGATGGTCCAGGACTTGAGGAAGAGGAACCGGCCTTGGTAGCTGTGGACACATGAGTGATAAACTCTGTATTAAGTTGGCAGAGCATGACAGTATTACATGATAGATTATACATCTATAATAACATAGCTGTCCAAAATGAACTTTTGTCCAAAATGAGCTTTGATGGGTCAAGAGAATTACTTGCCAGTTGGCAAGAAATTTTATAAAACGAAATAGTGAGAATGATAATCTGATACTCGTCCATGCAAATTTAAACCAAGATACACTAACTGTTTATATGAAGACTTCAGTCTTCAAAAACCTCTAAGTCCATCTGACATTTTTCTTTTAAATGCACATTTTTAATCAGGCTCCTATGAAAATAACACTGGAAATTTTTGAAAATAAGCCATTTAATAACTGACTAATAACCGTTTCTTTGTCATTAAAGTGAAACTACTGAACCAAAACATAGGAGCCTGATAAAAATCCGCATTTAAAAGAAAAAAAAATCTCTTAGAAAAAAAACTTTTGCATCTGAAGTCTTCATATACAGTACTAAGTGACTACAAAAATAATTTACACATATGTTTTATTTCTAAAAATAAATAAATAAATAAAAAAAAACAATATACAGAGATAAAAATATATTTAAAATATACAGCACAAAAATACAATATTGCAGGAATCAGTAATATAATTCATTTTCAGTAATATTTATGGCTGGTAAAAGTTAATTTTGGACAATTTATATTATATTTAAATTTCTGCAGTCTCTATAACAACCAAGTTACATTACCATTCACAGGGTTGGAGACAATTAGGATTTTTTTATTATTAATTTTATTTTTTTAATAAATAAATACTTTCATTCAGTATATATGCATTAAATTGATCAAAAGTGACAGTAAAGACTTTATTACAAAAAATATCTATTTCAAATATTAAGCAGCCAACTGTTTTTAACATCGATAAAAAGCTGTTTCCTGAGCAGCAAATCTGCATAATAGAATGATTTCTGAAAGATCTGAAAATTGGCTGCTGGAAATTTGCCATCACAGGAATAAATTACATTTTAAAATATATTTCGACAGAAAATAGTGTCATAGAATTACTATTTTTACTGTATTGATCAAATAAATAGAGCCTTGGTGAGCATAAAAGACTTTCAAAAACATTAAAAATATATTACTGACCCCAAACTTTTTGAACCACAGTGTACATTACAAAAAGCAAAAGCAACCAAAAATGTCAGCAAAAAAAAAAATATTTTTTTTTTGTGCAATTCTCTTAGTGTTGTACCTGTGAAGCCAGAAAACTTGCGAGGGGCATTGACTGTTGGATCAGCTAGTGGTGCTGACAGCTGCCCACTGTTGTTTAACTTTGCTTGCACTTTCTTCTTTGGGGTTGCACTGGCTTTGGCTGCCAGTTCTGTTAGAGAAGAGAAGAGAGACTGCTCAGCATATGTCAAGTCTACAATGACAAACTGATGAAAACTAAACAAGGAGTGTAAGGCAAGAGGTAACAATGGCTGGATACCTGAAACATGTTTATTGATTAGTTCTTTATCCTCATCCTGAAGTTCCTCCCATCCCTCCAGCTCTGTGATGTCTTCGATTTTCTTCGTGGTGGCACGTGCTCTCTCAAGCTTCTCAAAGATGCACTTGACGTGGTACCACTCCTTCATTTCTCCAGCAGACTCACTGAATGGGTTTGGCACTATCTTGCCAATCCGGACCAGCCCCTTCATGATCTTGTCTTTGCATTTCTTGCAGCCAGCTGTGCCACGTTTGGCATATTCCACGCAGTATCTCTGCTCTGCCATGACTGGTCGTCCACTTTGCCACTCAGGCCAAGAAACGTGGAAATAAGAGCTAGAGCTGAGACTAAACTGGCGAATTTGTGACACACAGAAAAAGATGCCACTGGGGCTAGATGCAAAGCCCCACGAAAATATTAGAGTCCTCGAGCACTGGAGAGATTGATGATTTAGTGTTGCTCTAAATGATGTTTCCTTACAAAGTCTTGGCAAAGATGATCTGCTGAGTGTCCTCACTGCCCTGCCAAGCCAAAGACTGAGCATAAAGTTCAGCAAAAAAGAGTTTCCATCTTACACAGCAGAAGTGATTTCTGGAATAAAAATAGAAAATGCTTGTGTTTAAACAGCATTCAGGGGTATTTTTGACAAACTAGAGTTGTGTGGAAATGTTAAGCTTAGTCTTGCAAGTATAGGCTGGGGAGGTGGCAGCTAAATATATATATATATATATATATATATATTTATTAAGCAATAACATTTTAAGAGAGAAACTTAAAGATAATAACACCAAACTTCTTTAAGACATTGAGCTGCGCTGGAAAACATTTTTAGATGACAGAAAAAAGAACAAATGAACACAAATGCCTAAACATAATGCAACGGTATAAAAGTGAAATGGTATACACTCAAATCAATACGTGATGCAGTTTTATTCAAAGCTTCCAGTACTCTCAATAATCAGCCTGATTTTACTTTTTCACTACTACTGGAGTTACATTTATGTATATGTCTATGTATGCACACGTATAACAGTTAATTGCAATATAAAACACCTGCAGTCCAGCACAATACATTGCAGAAGAAATACGAGTTAACATCAGTTCACTTTAGTATAAAAAAATACTAGAAATGTCATTTTCAAGCAGCATGTGCCGAAATTGTCAGTTGATACTGACAGAATTACACTTACACTTCTGTTTTTAGTGGTTCTGTTTACGTGTCGCTTTGTTGATCAACGTGGAATTAGCTCCCATGCTAATCTTAGCTGAACTCTGCAGCAGCATACATAAGACCAGCTAACTATGAGAGGCCACACAGAAATTCATCTCAATCACATTTTACCTCAGTTTTCATTGCAAGACGATCCCAAGCTCCTTGCGTAACAATTTTCATTTTAAAAACAATTTACTAATGTGTTAGCAAAAAAGAACATGATTTCTGGATTGTGTGCGGTCCCCTTTAAATTACATAAGCGCTTCCTCTTTGTTTGGAAGTGTTTCCTGTGCAGTGCGCATGTGCACCGTACACACCGCATGTTAATTTTTGCAAACATTTATCGACCTGCCTTAGCCACAAATCCAAGGTGACCACTCCCAAACTCATCTTGAGAGTTAATAATAATAATAATAATAA
Organism: Tor tambroides; assembly: GCA_021397915.2. Taxonomy (NCBI): domain Eukaryota; kingdom Metazoa; phylum Chordata; class Actinopteri; order Cypriniformes; family Cyprinidae; genus Tor; species Tor tambroides. The sequence goes on from JAFVLL020017419.1 coordinate 79,600, forward strand.
ACAGGTTGCTAAATAAGGACTACAGTTTTCTTGTTTCGTCAAGCACGTCAACTCACATTATTTGTGGTAGCTGTAGTCCTTACGCAGAAAAACCTTCAGTTATCTTAAGATGGCTTGAAAAAGCCACCTTACTGATATTCTACTTTAAGCTTATTATTATTATTATTAGACAAAATTTCTGAACGCTAGTCCTCCTAGAGCTTTCAAGCTAGAACCACCAACCTGTCTGTGACACGAAAACTACAACACCAAACAGCCCAGCTGTTCAGACTGTTCTGACTCGGGTTGCTATATCTTTTCAGACTGATCGGACTTACGGTTTTCTTAAAAATGCAGATCAAAAGTCAGACTTACATTGATGAAATGTTCAAATGAGCCAAGACTATACTCAAACTCCAACCGTCAAAAATTTAAATCTAAACACACTGAAGCCCATTAGACTCTTACTTTTACTTTTTAGTCATTTAGCAGACGCTTTTATCCAAAGCGACTTACAAATAAGAAAAAGTAACAAACTAAAAGTCAAAACTCTGTAAATACTATATAAACACACACATTTAAGAAAATAAAGAAATTAAATAAAAATGAAAAATGCATACAACATTTCAAAAACTAAACATTTAAATGAAAACAAAAAAAGTAAAGCTGAAAACAATTTAAAATATTAAAACAACAAAAGGTATGAGTATAATAATGCTTCTAACATAACACTAAGCCAAACACCAAAAAACAACGACGTGTATGTACAGCCACACACATATACATATACATACATATAAAAATAAATGCAATATATATATTATTTCATTTCCATGTAGTATGAAGTACTAAAATAACTAAAATTAAATAAAACTATAACTTAATAAACAACCAATACAGACATCAACACTGAGCCAAACATACTTGTTTTAAAAACAGCAACAACAACTTACTAACACATAGTAAGAAATGGTTATAAAAACTGAAACAGAAGTGAAACAAGTAGTAGGAAAGAGGAAAAATTAAAGTGATAATCAAGTGAGACTCAATCAAGCTTCCCTTCTATGTACTATTTCTAACCTATTTAACTCATTTAAACTCATTCCACTCTAATATTTCTAATCTATCTTATCTAGCTGCTTCCGGGCTGCTTTTAAAGTGGTTTGGCACCTTTTTAGCTGGTCAGGCTGGGAGACCTGCTAAAAGACCAACCAAGTTTAAAACAGCTACTTTCAGCTTAAACCAGCTAAGATTAGACAAATAGCCTAGGCTGGTTTTAGCTGGTTTTTGACTGGTTCAGCTGGTTTTAACTTTAAAATCTGGCTTTTTGCTAAATCAGCTGGTTTTAGCTGAATTTAACTGGTCTCTAGTGTTTGTTTTTTTTATTGAATCAGCAGGTTTTACCTGGTTTTTAGCTGGATTTTTTTCATTTACAATGTTAAATCACATTAAAAACATACTAGCAGCATGCTAGTCAAGCTAGAAACATTCTAATAACCATAGATATATATACGTAGATTCCTCATTAGTGACTGTTTCTATGGGCTGCTATACGTAAGCCATCCGCCATATTGTAGCGGTCAACTTGACGTCATTCACCATAGTAATCACTGAATATTCGAAAGATGCCACAATCCTGCACAGCCGATGGTCTGCAAACCCAACGGCTCTGTGCGAACCTACAGTATGGTGAATGATGTCAAGTGGACCATTCCAAGATGGCAGCCACATCTACGTGCCTGGAGCGGTCAAATAGGGCATCTATACGTCTATGCTAATAACTAGCTAATCATGCTAGCAACATGCCAATCGTGCTAGAAACACGTTAGTAACATGCTAGTCATGCTAGAAACACATTAATCATGCAAGCAACATGCTTACCATGCTAAAAACATGTTAGTCATGCTAGAAATACCCTAGCAACATGTTTTTCTGATAGACATTGTGTAACGGAACCAATAGGACATGAGGCGAGCGGATACAAGTGCAAGCTTTTATTAGTGAACAGTCAAAACACAAGCAGGGTCAAACAACAACAAGCTGGTATAGCATAGGCAAAACAAGAGTAATCATAGGGCAAGCGTGGGTCTTTGATCAGCAAACAATATCCAGAGGGCTTGACAAGAGGGGTCAAACAGAGTCCGAGCGGCGAGACAAGGGTTAATCCAAGGGACACGAGCAGGAATCAGGGCGACATAAAAATGACAAGACTAAACTAGAACTAGACTCAGCAAAGCAGCTATCACTTGGAGAGTGATAAACACAGAACAAGACTAAACAGAAAACAAACACAGAATGACTTGGTACAGTAGCTAACACTAGGAGAGTGCTAGACAATACTCAGCAACTAGATCAGGATCTGAGTGTGTTTTATGTAGTGTGTGTAATAGCTCTTAGGTGAGCGTGTGATTGGTGACAGCTGTGTGATCAGTGCATTCAGCTGTGTAAGTGCAATCAGTGCCATCAGCTGTGTGTGTGTCATCAGTGCAATGGATGATGGGAAATGCAGTCCAGTGTGATGTGTGGTGTGAGAGTCAATATGATGGAGAGGCGACCTCTTGTGGTAGTTGGACAAAAGACCACGAACCAGATTCGTGACACATTGCCTTGAAAACATTCAAATTTTTTTAATTTTAAAATTTAAACTACTTCAATCTGAAAACCAAGACTGCAAGCTTTTAAAACTCTCTGGCCAGGCTTTTTCAAGCCAACTTAAAGTTTGTCTACAAACTTTTCAGTCTAGTTCATCATAGCGTTCTAGCGTCGTACTGTTACTATTCCTGCCATATATTTCTTTATTTTTTAATTTATGCTCTTTTGTATTCAAGCTAATAAACCTTGATAAAATAAAATCCATAAAACTGTAATTTTAATTTAATGAGGTAATTTTTCAGTTGTATTAATCCTGCCTTTTGCAATGTATACACTATAAGATATTTAAATATATAAAAGTTATAAATACATTAAAAACGAATGCTAGATGTTATTTATTGCAGTTAGTGTATTACTATAATTTGGCATTAGCAACTAATGCTTAACAGTATTGCAGTGTTTGTTCCAAAAGTACAATCACAACAGTAGGCTACAATCATTTTGTGGATTTGAAAAATAAAATAATAAAATGCAGCAGACACAGCAAGACTACACATCTTCTTCATACCAAGAGATGGCAGTAATTCCATCACAATATACACATTTACATTGTACTGAGATGTACCTCTATGTTAATGTTGACTTTTGTCATTATTTTTTTCTCATGTTAATAAAAGTTTTATTTTGTAAATGTAAGGCATATTAACAAATCAGACATATTACCACTTATTACACACACACACACACACGCGCACACACACAAATCTGAATCCTCTGTAGGACAATGAGTTGGGATACATTCATAAAATGCAAAACAGTTTTATGGCAAAATCTGATGTGTAAATGAGCACCATTAATGTTTTTTGTTTTGTTTTGTTTTGTACTCAGGAAAGTGAACTTAAATTCCTGCTATGTAAGATTCAGCAGATTCTGAAATATTAACCACTGGTGCTGAGCAAAGCTCAAAGCTACTATAATCACATCAGTCCAGGCCGAGTAAGCACTTGGAGGCATTTCAAGGTTTCTACACTAACCACTCCCCTGTGTTTACTAAACATAAATATAAATGCACTTTTGATTCACCACACCACATCTTTATCTGCCATATCTGGCCTAAAGCAGAATTAATTGTGCTCTATTAACATGCCATTACAGAGATCAAGGATTAAGATCATTTCTTGCACTGTATCATGGGAATAGAATCTGTAAATATGAGTTGCTTTCCATATCTAGACCATATCATGTTAATAAATCAGATAACCATGTTATACTGCATCAGTGGTTACGCTAACAAGCTAAGGCAGCATGTTGAATAGCAATCAGTGTCACTGGGTACAAACAACTTACTTTTCAATACAAATTTCATCTAGACAATTCCACTTCAGTCATAATTGTCTCCTTAAGGGAATATCTTTTGAAAGTATTTCCATATGAAAATAAATCAAGAAAAATTAAGGCTGATTCACAAAGGAATGACACAGCTTCTTCAGTATAATAATGGGCTGGCTGAGATATCATATATCTATAATAATCTTTTTTTTTCCTCCTCCAAAAAAGTACCACTCCAGTGAATCCTCTCAATATGTGAGTGACTTCTTTATACAAAAAAGATGAGACGGAAATAAAAGATGAGGAAAGAAAGTTTCAAGAGGGAAATATTGATTGGGTTTTAAGCAGTCTCGGTTCACTTACGTGCTGGGATGAGGTGGGATGTCTGCAGTACATTTCTCCAACTCAATTAAGGAGTAAAACATGAGTCCCAAAGGACAGACTGAAGGGAAACTAATTGAATGATTCATCAGTTAGTGATGGCTTGTTCACAATTAAAAACAAATTAAATGACAATGAAGCGAAATGATTAAAGAAAGAAAATGGTCTTTTAACAATATAGACCAAAACTGAGGGAGCACAATATTATATTATTATTTTATTGCTCAATCAAAGATTAATAGGGTAAGATGAAGTCACGAGAGGCCCCTGAATATATATTGGTTTTTACATTGCATTGTGCTTGCAGAGAAACCTGTGGGTCCTCATACTGTAAAGGGTACTAGTTTTATGCTTGCACTCTGTTTTATGCTGTGCACCCTTGTTTTATGCTTGCACTCTGTGCACTCTATGAAGCAAAGGTCAAAGGACTCAGGTGGTCTGACAAATGTCCCAAGGGCCTCTGGTGTCCCTGATAGTCTGAAGCTTACTGTGCCAGCCCACAATCCAGCCCTAAACATTAAAACAGACTGTACAAACTGAATGCAATCTGAATGTAATGTTTTTGGACACTTAAAGGAATAGTTCACTCATAAATGAAAATTTGCTGAAAATGTACTCACCCTCAGGACATCCAAGATGTAGATGGCTTTGTTTCTTCATCAGAACAGATGGGAATGGTTAAAGGTTAAATGGATTAACAGTGGATTTGTTTCTTACAAACACACAGCTTTTCACTTCATTAACTGATGGACTGGAGTGGATTTTGGAGTGGTTTTTATCAGCTGTTTGGACTCATTGCAGTGGATCCATTGGTGAGCAAGTGATGTAACACTAAATTTCTTCAAATCTGTTTTTCGAAAACAAACCCATCTATATCTGGCCTGAGGCCTGAGGGTGAATAAATTTTCCAGAAAATTTTCATTTTTGAGAGAACTATTCCTTTAATTGTCTGTTAACTGCTATTCATTAAAAATGTTTTATAGTTTTTAATTTATACTAAATGCAATTAGTTGTACCTAAAAGTGTACTTTAAGGGATAGTCATTATTTAGTCACCCTCAAGTTGTTCCAAACCTGTAGTAGTTTCTTTCTTCTGTTGAATGCAAAAGAAGATATTTTGAAGAATGATGGTAACCAAACAGTTGCTGGTAGCCATTTTTCATTCAGTCAGTGGCTACCAGCAACTGTTGGGAACAACTTGAGGATGACTAAATGATGACAAAATTTTTCATTTTTGTGCAAACTGTCACTTTAAGTGTTAAGACAATCATTTAAGTGTGCTTTCTTTACTTAAGTAGCCTTTAATTTAATTAATATGATATTATCTGCAAATACATTTTTTTAAAATATACTTTTATACTTTATATCAGGGGTGCCCAAACTCGGTCCTGGAGGGCCGGTGTCCTGCAGAGTTTAGCTCCAACCTCAATTAAACACACCTGAACCAGCTAATCAAGCTCTTACTAGGCATGCTACAAACTTCCAGGCAGGTGTGTTCAGGCAAGTTGGAGCTAAACTCTGCAGGACACCGGCCCTCCAGGACCGAGCTTGGGCACCCCTGCTTTATATACTTTTCACATTCACATCTCTACAAGCCAACTTTAGAGGCCCCTGACAGTTCGAGGTCCACTGTCCTGACCCATAATCCAGCCTGGAATGTTAAAACAGGATGCATTATTATTTATTTATATGGCATTTGCTTATAAGGAGACAGTATGTCAGAGCAAAAACTCAAAACATTCCCTGTGATATAATCTGCCCTGAAGTGTGCCGCAAGTTATATTCATAAAGCAAATAAGAGAGTAGCGCAGACCGGCTCGCTTTGACTGATACATTAGGCATGCGGACCGCCTTCAGTCTCTCCCCAGACTAATGAAAATGTGCATTGTAACATTATTATTTCCATTGATTTCTGTCCAACCCAATGTCAGGACATTTAATCTTTTATTTACCACTCTCTCTCACCACCACACCCATCGCTGGCCTCATTTTTCTTTTCACCGTAAATCAATATTGGTCTTGAGAGTTTTCACTCTGTGCTTTTTCCTTATACCTGTCTGCTTCTTTGACTCATGTCCCCTTTCCCTACTTTAACATCTGTTGCCTTCTTTCTTTCTCCCTTTCTCACGGTCTGTGTTTGATTTCCAATTAAGCTGTCTCCAGGCATGACTCCTGCGTGACCTTTAGCAGGCTGCAATGCTGAAGGACACGGGCTGAAGCACAATAAACATCTCTCTTCTGAAATGTTGTGATGGATGTTTTTCCAGCAGAATGCATGCAACTGCATTTCAATTTAACGCAGGTTAATGCAACTGAATAAAAGGTCACATTTGGGCACATTTCTCACTAGTAAAGAAAAACTACACAGATGTCACAGTACCACAATTGCTGTACTGCTCATATTACATAACTTTTTCTTGTCATCAGTAATAGTTTGATAAAGGTGTGCAAATTACTTAGTCGAGATTATCCAAAACAAAAAAACTTTAAAATAAACAAATATTTTCTTACATAGATACAAGAAAATGGCCATTTTCAATATAAATATTTGATTATGCAATTTATTTTTTAAAATATGTTCCATGTTGGCTTCACATTCAACATGTTTCAGAAAAAACGGATGGATGTATTTAAGGTTTTTAGAAGATTCTCTTCTCCAAAGGGACTTACAGAAGTGTTTTCATCTCATATGGGAGCAATGTAACCAACAGATGGCAAGCATGTCATTTGGAACGCTATCTGCTAAAGAAGTGCTTCCTGTACAAAATAAAACAAGTACTAAACTTCTCCTTGTGAAAAAGAAGCACACTTTAGCATACTTAAAGTATAAACATAAAAAAACATAATAAAGTACTAAATATAATATAATATAATACTTTCAAAGAATATACTTAAGTGCAAACTAATTGGGATTGATGTTGGCTGCAATTTTATCTGAAATTTTATATTAAAAGCAATTAGCTGAACTTTAAAGTGTTTTTATTTTTATTATTTATTTATTAGATATTTAGATGTAGCCTATTTTCATTATTACTTCTAGTCTTTGAAATACTGCCTAACGTACTGAAAATGATTTATGGTAAACTAAAATATATGTCTTATGTCATCTCAATTTGCTTTTCATGTATTTAAATATATTTGTAATTACACAAATGCAATGATGAAGTTAGAATTTAGTAGCAATCGTTTAAATTTAAATGATTAAATTTAAGTGTATTACAGTATAATCGAACACAATATGGTTAAAATTATACTCAGGTATGGTAAATATGTGCTACGTGTAAGTCTTAACAGTGTGACGAAAGATTATTAAAACAGTGTTTAAAATTAACTTTAAAGTAAAATTTTGGTAACACTTTATTTGAAGGACCAATTCTCAGTATTAACTAGTTGCTTATTACTAGCATATTGACTGTTTATTAGTACTTATAAACCACATATTAATGCCTTATTCTGCATGACCATATTTTAGATCCCTTAATCCAACCCTATACCTAAACTTAACATCTACCTAACTATTAATAAGCATGAAATTAGGCGTTTATTGAGGGAAAATAGTGAATATGTGTTCCCTATTCTAAAGTGTTACTAAAATTTTTAATTTCACATAATTACAAAGTATAATTTTTGTTAAGAGACACATTAATGAAAGTGTACTTTTTTAAAGTGGCCTTTTCATTAATATTACAATATCTGCAAGTAAAGTTTTAAATTTTGAAGTACACTACTAATGCACATATAATCAGTTTAATTTTAGTATCTTTGAGGTTAATATTTTAAATTAGTGTTCATTTTTATAAATATTTTATATTTTTATTATTTATATTTTTGATTTAAATTTTTTACTTAAAAAATCTTTTATCTAAAATAACTAGGCAACTAGCTAAAATACATTTCCCCCTACTTTAATTTTATATAATGAGTCTAGAGCAGGGGTGTCAAACAGCCCTGCACAGTTTAGGTGCAGCCCTAATTAAACACACCTGATCCAGTTAATCAAGTCATTAAGGCTTATTTGAAAACTACATGGTATGTGTGTTGGAGCAGGGTTGGAACTAAACTATGCAGGGCTGCGGCCCTCCAGGAACTGAGTCTGACACCCCTAGTCTAGAGTGTGAAAAGGAGATGCCATGGTGGTCAGTTGACAAGTCATAGACATCAGCATGGATTGAATGCAGGAGATTTCTTGACCACTGATTGCCTTGTACGATAGGGCAAGTGTTGTGAAGTTGATTCTAACAGGAATAGGGAGTGTAGCAGAGGTGTGAGGTGGGAGTACTCGAGAAGGTTGAAAATCAGGTGGGCTGCAGCATTCAAGATGAGCTTGCAGTAGATTTGAGATGCAGTAGTCAAGGCAAAGGACCAGTAGTGTATCTGGTAAGAAGTGATCTGTTTTGCAGGAGGAATCAGGATGTTTTGACTGTTGTTATAGCCTACGTAGGGTGCAAATGACAGGTTGCTGTCAAATGTGACACTAAGGTTCTTGGCTTGCTGTGTGGGTGAAATGGTTAAGCTGTCTCTTGAAATGACAAGGTCTAGCCAAGAATGATTCTTTATGAACATCCAGGGGTGCAATAAACAGCTTTCCAAGACATGGGCCCCCTCCATTCAGATGAACTTTTTTTCTTTTGACTTGAAGAGTCAAAGTTTGTAGATAAAAAATATAGAATTTATATTTTAGAGAAAATTCTGTAGATTCATTGCTATTCCAGCTCGAACAGTAGGCGAATTTATATTGCATCAATGCAAGTAGACTCTTCCAAAAGCGGGATATGCAGTAGAAGAACCATTCTGGCTTCCAACCAAAAAAAAACTTTTTTTTTTTCTTAGTGTGAAGAATATTTTAATAACTCGAAGAAGCTTTTTTTCCCAGTATGAAGAACATTTTGTCCAATGGAAACGTTTTATGATTGTTAAAGTTCCTTCATGGAGCCATCAATGCCAAAAAAGATGCTGCAAATAAGAGCCTCACACAACAATATCTTTCATATTCGTTTTACTCAAGAGTTAACACTCCCACAATTACAAAAATTTAATGAGAACAGATTTCTTTCCTATTTCCAAAAAGACATTACAGTTCAAAATACAGTAAAAATAAAGAAATAACAAACAGGCTAAACATCATAACAAGCTTCTAAACACACAAACAGAATAACCTATAATGGCAGAGCTGCAGTTTTAACTTGCCTTATATACACGGCCATATAGATAGATAGATAGATAGATAGATAGATAGATAGATAAATCTCATTGTTTACACGGAAGGGCAAAAAGCATCCTCCCTGGCATCGTCACTAAGCATCGCTACTCTGTCTTTGCACCTGTCGCCTGAATCATTAAACCAATATTTTGGTGATTCTTATTTTGAAAGGCTCTATTCTTAAAAAGGGGTTAAAGGAATGGAAAAATACCCTTTTTTCTTTTTTTTTTACATTTTTACTTTTGGGTATCCAATAAGTTCCACTTCCCAGTGTTGCAAAGTTCACACAAATGCATCTACTGAAATATTTTACATTCTACCAACGATAAAATTGTGCTAGATTTTGTGTTTTGTGAGGGAGGGGCCTTTGGGCTCTTTTATGAAAATTACTGTCTATGATTACTGCTAGTGATTTTCAAGTTGAAATAGTGTAAAATGCATAACAGTGACTATAAAATATGTATTTTAGGTATGAAAGTGGCATATGTTGAGTTTTGATATTTGGATGGGGTCATTGGGCTGGTTTTGGCCTATTTTTGATTGATTTGGGATGGCTTTGTTACACAGAACTGGCAACTCTGCCTGTTGTGAAAAGTCCATCATGAGTCTGTCACGAGTGCTTGTATTTCAAAGTGACAGGAAAGCAATTTAACTTTTTATAATTTACAAATTTTCATTTTATTTTACTGCACTATTAATGGTTTTTGTTACAAACAAACACGCAAAGAGTTAAACTTATATTTGAAAGGCCCATAACTGTGCCTCTGTAAACACCAACTTGGTTTTAGATAAATTCAGCTTGGTATCTCCAGGCAATAAAACTTAGATTGTATGCATTTCACTTCATCTGTTTGCATACATTAATGTAATATCAGATTTTACATTTAAAAAACAAGGACTTCATTAAAAAAGAAAAGAAAACTGTTAGTACGTTGTCCACACTACGTGATTATATTTTGATCATTTCAAACATGCTTGACAATATAGGAGCATCTGCATCTGCTCAAGAATGCGGCACTGAACTGCTCATTCTTAATATGTTAATATTCTATCTAAACAGTGAGAGAATGGATTCAGATCAAGATGTCAAGTTTTAGTGAAATGCCCTGCTGGTCTGTGTGGGTGTTAGATTTGAAATGCTACGATCAGTCTAGGTTTGTAATATTTTCTGAAGAAAATGGGAGTGATGCTTGCCTGTGTAAAACTGTCACAATTTTAAAGAAATGTAGTAGGACATTGCTAAAGTGGTTGCTGTCAAAGCAACCTCTATAATAGGCCTCAGGTCTCTCCTTCAGTGTAAGTCTATGGGATCTTTTGCCTATTTTATCTTCAAACAGATGAAAATCCACCAATCGCTTAGAAAAGCACTCCTCTTTCTCACCAAGCTGTAGGATTTGAGGTATTATTCATGTCTGTAGTACAAATGGTGCGGGAGGAGTCGTCTGTCAAAGTTTAATAGGAGTTTGGAGAAATCTGCAACCTAAAGAATGAGCAATAATAAAAGGGATGATGATGGGTTTTGACCACTTGCCATCCACTTGTCCTTGGACGATGGTGGGAAATAAAGACCTCATCTGGTTGAAATATAAGCCATGAGTCACAGGAAGTCTTTTAGAGATCCACAAGCAGCTTGAGAAGTCACAGTCATTATCTATAGATTGAACTTCATTTCTCTTGTTTGGAGTGTGATATTCATTAGCCCTTCATATCTACAAAGTGATTAAATGTCCCTGTGAACAAAAGTGAAGAGTGGTTGTGGGATATAGAAGTGCTGTCATTGATGAGGGCTCTTTTATATGATTGCTGTCAAAGCTGCTGGATGTCACAAGTGTTTCTGAGAGGCTGCAGACAGTAACGTGGTGTGAAAGATGACTATAACAATTACGGAATGTAAGGCGCAAGATGCTATAATTACTAGGGCTTTTAACTGATTAAAAATCTTTCAATCTCATATATAAATATTTTCTGAGAAAATCCACAAAATGAAGATAATTCAAAGACATTACATTAATGTGGCAGAAAAAGCATTAAACAGTCAAGTGTTGAGCCTAGACAGTACCTCAAGTGTGCTTAAAAATGGTTTTTTTAAATGTATTAAAAATTACCATGAACTCGCTGAAAAAAAATTATGCACAATTTTAAATTTGAATTTAAAAGAATATATTAAATACAACACAAATATTCTAATAAAGCAATATAAATACTATAATAATAATTAAAATACACTTTTGGTGAATTGCTTTCTAAATGTCTGATTTCTGTGCGAACATTGGGAGTTTAGCACTGTAGATGTGAACAGAAGCAAAATTTCCAGTTATCTGTCATTTCTTTCCACACTGACAGCCACTCTCGGTTGTTGCATGAGAAAGTCTCTTGACATCCTGCTGATGATTACATCATCACTACCGACCAAAGTAGATATAACAGATATTGACTATACTGTCTGAACAAATGGGTCTGATTAAATCTCTTTCCAAAATGGTTTAGATATTTGAAAACCAAATTGCATTTATATGCAGTGTAAACAAAACCTTAACGGCTGTTCACCCTGGGACCCGTTCTGTCTGAGCTGCTTTTTAATTGGTCAGTGTACATATGCACCAGATGGTCTTCTTCAGACTACTGCGTCACATCTTGTTGGGTTTTTCTTTTGGCAATTTAAGCCATAAGTGCTATGTTTTTTAGATGCAGTGTCAAAGGCTATTGGCTCTTTTAACTGACAGGTGGAACTTCCATTCCTACAGCCATAGCAATTGTGAATGTGATATTGTTTTTAGGTAACAGTTCAATAGATAACTAGTTATTACTGAATAACTTGCGCTGTAGATATAATATTGCCAGTATATTGTGCTCCGTCTAATAAAACAGTCTGTTGTTGTTGTTGTTGAATAAATAGGTTGAATGAATGTTTCAATGACTCAGTCATGAAGGTGGTCACATGATGCAGAATCAGTCACTTAAAAAAGAACTAAACATAAAGTACTTGTACAGTACAGTAGCTTACACAGTAACTATGACAGCTGCCGTTAGCATTTGTACTGCACTTTTTTTGAAAGTGATATCCAGCTGTATGAAACTAAACAGGGTTTATAACCTGTCTAAGGGGGTGTTTACACAACACCATTTCCAATTAAAACCTGAAAAAAATTATGTATTTTGTTTTTTTTATTTACATGACAATGGCAATTTGGCCTGTAAACACAAACTTTTGAAATCAAGTTTCAAAGTGCATTACCGTCTCTAGTGTAAACTATGAAAACAAAAATTTGTGAAAACATTGATGTCGTGCATGTGAATTATGTGTTAAGTCTATGGGAATGCCTGGGAATGTGTGCAGGCACATAGGCTAGTGTTTCTTTACAAAGTTACATCGCCAACTACTGGTCTGGCATATGTAATATATTGTTTTTAGTCTTTTTTTGGAGAAGGTGCTGGCTGCAGAGCCAAACGGGAGGAGCTGGAGCTCTAGCTCCCCCTCGCTGGAAGTAATGGGTGGAGATAGACACCTAACCACACCCTAACCCTACCCTTTACCCTATCGCTAAACATAACTCCACCCATTAGCTCCACAGAGGTGGAGCTGGACATCCAGAGAGGGGGAGCTGGAGGTCATTTGGCTCCGCAGTGAGCAGTACTGTTTTTTTTTGTGGATTCATGTGAACGGGGATCATTTTGACAACTTTGTCATCTGTATGTGAAACTTTTCAAAACTTTTCAGTTTGTAATACAATCATTGTTATATAAATGTACCCTAAATATGCCCACTTTGGACCATTTATGCACATAATAACTATAAAATCACATCTTAGTAAGATATGTCAACAAACTGTTTTAAAGCGTTTTTTTTAACAATTGTACATTTGTATTATTACATACAAATGATATCGTTAGATATTCAAGTTAAAACCCAATATTTGCATTCAAAAGTGTAATTCGACATTTTCTCTCAAAATCCTATTGTCATCGGTGCACAGAGTATTTTGGGATAGTCTGGGCTGCAAAGAATCCATTAGTTGTATCCATTCAATGCCCAAGAAAAAAAGGATGCTTTTCAAAGCCGAATATGAAGGAGCCTCAAAATTGGGATAGCCTTCGTCATGATGATGCAACTGGTCTTCAAAGGATGTGGCCTCTGAATTGGGACAAAGAGGTAGTGCGGTATGATTCCAGCAACAGGGTTGGGAAACACTGCGCTAAGCTAAACACCCAATCAGAGTTATCTTTCTCTCTGACTGCCCGATACCAATTCAACATGCTCAAATAGGTGCATATGGGGTCCGAGTCCGACTAGTGCTGATGGTGTGGAATGCTCCGAAAAAATTAGGCTGACAGACGTCCACACTGGACGACTTTGGCCGATGGTCGGCTTATGTCGTGTTCACACTGCATGATTTTAGCCTCCATTTTCACTCAATGACAGTTTTGTAGAAAACGCCGACAAATGCCCGGAAAACAGAGGCAAATCTGTGCTCTTTCACGCGAGTGACAATCATGTAGCTTGTGTTATCAAAGACGCCATCTGAGAGAAGTGCCGATTCATCCAAAAAATGCCTGTGAGATATTTGGCATGCTAATGCTGTGTTCAATTAATCATCTGAGGTAGGAAATTCCGAGCTCCATGTCGGGTTTTTCAAATGGAAGTCGGCCCACATCGCTCAACCTCAAATTGAGAATTCAAGATGGCTGCTCCCTACGTGAGCAAAAGTGAAAGCTATAAATACTATAATATTTATAAAGCTTCTGTTATATTCCCCTGTCATTAGTGAGTCAGACACTTATTAATGCCCAACCTCAATCTGTGAACATGTTGCTATGGTGTATGTGAGTGTCTGCAGTTACAAAATGTGGTGTAATGCTTTTTTGCTAACACTGCTAATGCTATCGTGTAAATTCCATTACATTTTTTTCTGACTCTACGGAACACGGTCCACTTGGGTGTGTGATGTCATTCCCAGCTTTGACACACACGACTTCTGAGGTAAACTGAGCGCAGCATAAATATCTGGCAACTCATAGTCCTGCAGTGTGAAATGTGTTTTGACTGGAAATGACATCAGCAATGACTTACAGCCAATGAGAGAGCACGATACAGGGCAAGGGAATTTTCAGGGGAAGGAGTCATAATAGCAACAGAACATCAGCAAGCAGCTATTCTCTTCTTCCTATTCTTCTTTGTTGTTTTTTTTTACTGCAAATCAGTGTACAGACAACTTGGATTGCAAGTTTTTTTGTGAAAAAAAAGTTAATTCTTCCTATAGACCAATTCATTGTTTACAAACAGTGATGACGTTTTTGTGGGCAGAGCCTATCTGGTGGCAGAAAATAACAGTTTTCAAGTAGCAGTCTATGGAAGCCATGTAATAAAATAATTAAAATAAATAAATAAATAAGAGTTTATTTTTCAAAATTCTGAACTTATTCTTGGAATTTTGAGATTTCAAGATATCAATTTTGAGATATCACATAATTCTGATAAGAAAAATCAACTCGACATACTTTTCCCCTTGGCTCAGAGTGAGTTTATATCCCACTCTTCTGCCTTTTTCCCCTCAGAATTGACAAATTTGCTATTGTTAATCAAGTATATAAAGTCCAAACTAGGAGATATAAACTTGCATTTGCAAGAAAAAAAAAGTCAGAATTGTGAGATAAAATAAGTAAATCTTATGTAAAATGTTATAGGTTTAAATAGTATTTCATGCTGTAACTGTAGGGCTAATACAATATGTCCCCTATGAACTTGCATGTGTGAATATTATGTAGACCTATGTTTTAAATCAAATTTATGTGTTAAAAGTAGAGTAATCATAGCAGGTTTTGTCCATAGTCCGTCTGTTTAAATGTCTGCATTTAGCTTCAAATTCGTCTTCAAATTCATCTTTGATGACAGTATTTTATAAAAATGATTTGAATTCCAAAAGGAACAACAATACTTATTCCATGGATTTGACCTGTTTTCCTCCACTTGTTACTAGTGGTTACTGCTGTTGCTGATCCGTTGTCTAGTACCAAAGACTATAGAGATACAAAGATGGTTCACTGATATACTTTTGAATGGGAGAAACTGCAACGCGCAATATGGCGGAATAGTCCCGCTTTCTAAATGAAAGAGCCAATCGTTGATTGGTAAAGTCCTTGCATAACTGCAGCAGCCGTCAGAAGCTCTGGTTACCAGAGTCATAAGCGCATTATAACTGTGCATTCGCATTGGCTGGTCTAGCCTGAAAAATATGCTTTTTTAATGCTATTTGAGCATAAGAAACTACATTGGCTGTTAATTTCAGATTTTGTTGCTGATTTGAAATATGTAATTTAATTGCGAGTTCAGCGAGCAGTTTTTGAGATTTCAGAATTCCCCCATTCATTTAGATAGGACTTGGTCTTGTTTGAGCTGCCTGGAAGCATAGCAAATATGACCGCCGAGTGAACAGACTTTCCTTGAAAGGGACTTTGGTAGTACGCACACAACAGCAAATAGATGGTACCCCAGACATTCATGCAGTACGAGAAGAGCAGCGATCCAACAGCTTTTTAAAAAAATCATGCAGTTTGCACCCAGCATTAGTATGCCACGGCCTTTAGGTACCATATTTACAGTTCCTTGCTATTGTTCTTCATCTGTACGTTTAACGGCTGCTTAGGCTGATTACACAGTTGCCCCAGCAGGAGGGTACTCTTTTAAATAAAATATTTATTTTATTTCATCTGTTTATGGCGCTGCACAGTTTGTCCTTAGTTCACATCTGTAATTTACACAACCCCCCCAAGAGGAGAACAGCAGTCCTCCAGGTTAGGGGCGGGAATCATTTCACAGAAAGCACTCATGGGCAATCGCCAGGCCTACTCAACAGTGACGGCTGATTTACCCGCTAAACTTACTTCACCGTGATGGAAAGCAAAGGTGGCGCTGGATGGAGAAAAACAATAAAATGGAGAGAGATAAATGAGCGTGTGCACAGGCGAGAAAGACTGTAGAGCCTGTTAATGATTGGAGATGAAAATAAGATTAGCGGGCTTGTGTGTGAGAGAGAGAGTGCGAGTACGTGGGTGAAATTGAGCAAGTCGGGCAACGACTGCTAAAGAGAGGCAAAACAGAGAGAATGCGGAAAGGAGATTGCGTGATAGCGACGACACATGATACGCAGATAGGCTGAGATTACTGAAAAGGCAATGTGGAAAAACAGAAGCAGGTAATGAGAAAAGGACAGATAAGAGTGGGTATCACTGAGAGAGAGAATACTGTTGTTAAAGCGGACCAGGATGAGACGGCTCCGTGCAGAGCACACAAACACTTGATTATTGCTCAAATTGTGAGAGGTGCTGTGTCAGCTCGGAGAAGAAAGAGAAGAAAAGCCTGGTCTCCTGATACAGGGGAGAGAATGGGCAGCTCTAGAATTGGACATGCTGAGAGAAAGCACTTGACTGGCACCTAGAGAGATTGTTTTTTTGTAATGGTCTCCGTGCTTTTGTTCTCGACTCTTTTAGCTTTTTGAATGTTAGGCCTACCTGTGGTATACGATGTAAATATATTCATCTAATGTCTCCCCCTGATTTCTTTACAAAACATGGGTTCTTTCATTATGACAATATGACAAAAGGCTGCCACAAACACTGTTGCATGCTGAGCAGGGTCAGTTTCTGTTAATACCACAAGAGAGCACTCAATTCCTGCGGAATAAATAGACCCGACTCCATATATGCAGAGAATCGGAGAGGATGGAAAAAACTACACAATGTGCATCACTTTTTTTTTTTAATTAAACCAAGAAAAAACTGAAATGGTTGTGATTTTGTTTGTGAACATTTCATACAAAGATATATTATGACATAAAATGAATAAGAAGTATTTAACACGTTTGTGATATTGAGCATGTAAACTCATTTGCACACAAGGTCAAATTTTCTCGCCGCCATTGAAACACAAGATGCTCTTTGGATCATTCATTTGTGAAATATGCCTGTAGCATTGTATCTCAAAGATGTTTGCTGTTCATTTAGTTAAAGATGAATACTATCATTTTTTTTTTGTATTTCAGATGAAATATGCAATGATGAAATGATATTGAAATGATTATTTCAAATATGTGCATGGATCATCAGGCTTTAATTCATGTCACGTACAAACTTCAATCTGTGCCAAGTGCTGCCATCATCAAGGAAAAGGAGAGAAAAAACAAATACTGTTCATTTTTAAATTCCATTTCACACTTGATGGAAACTCTGGACTGCAAAATTTCAGCCGATGAAAAAAGTTAATAATAAAAATAAAACATTTTCTCTAAACTGTTTTCTCTGCACTTTTTTTAACCACACATTTTTTGTCCTACATGTAATTATTATTATTATTTTCGGAATTATTTTATTTTTATTTTCAGACCCCCCCCCCCCCCTTTATCAACTTTATCATGCAGTACCAACCACAGCCACCAGATGCCACTAACATTAAGCATGTAATCTAATGCTTATGAAATGTCTGTTACTTCATCAGTTGATTTATCATTGAATATTACAATTAAAAAATGATTAAAAAATGATAAAAAAAAAACAACAAATTCTTTTTTTTCTTAAATAGACAGGAAGCATGTATTTTTCAATTTGTGATTCAGGGCTTCTGTATTACATTGCATTATATTAGAAAAATGCAAAACTGAAGTAGGTCTCACAGGAACATTTGGATCCTGTAATTTGAAAAAAGATGCTGTAATGAGCACAAAACAGCACTAAGAGAGGATATCACATCATTACTTCAGACATTTTTTTTTTCCTAGTTTGGTATGTACCAACACGCCTCTTCACCCCTATATTCCACACCCCCGCCTTCCCATTACTGTCATGTGACACTCAATAACTCTTGTCCATCCCCGGGATTTGACAGCAATCTTGTCAGAGTGCACTCAGCAGCAGAGTGAAAGCCCTTCTGTATTGCACAACCTCATTCACTTGGGGACCATTCCTGGGGACGTTCACTCAGCCTGTGGACAGAGTAATCAGGACAGATTTTACATGCTGCGATGGAGGGCCCGAAAATATGGAAAACAACTGCTGTGTGGTTGAAAGGAGACGTAGCTTGGCTATGCACAAAAAGATTTAGTGAGCAGCCACATGTGACTCAGCTAGCACATCTGAGGAATTGCGCAACACTTGGAAAAAAGCTCGCTTTGAATTAAATTTACGCCATCATTAGCATTCCTGGTACAATTTCAGGCTATAGCACGTAACCTACTGTATAAATGCTATATTAGAGATAAGGAAATGCTAGAAACAAAGCTTTTTAAAACTCTGAATGAACTGAACTAATTGCCTTTCACTTTTTTTTTTTTTAGATAAAATGCACACTTTCTGCTGGAAGTGCTATGAACAGCAGCTATGCCAATTATTCTACAGTAAATATTGTGAATACTTCAGATAAAAGCAACCTTTCTTTGTGAAGATTTTGGATATATAGGAAAATATATGGGGATAACCTTTAAAATATAATGCAATATATTACATAATACATTTCCGTATATCTAGTGCTGATATTTTTCAATATACTGCAATACTGTATATGCATGGACCATGTATGTCTATATTAACACATGAAATTTATATAGCAATTAAGACAAAAAAACTGCACTATATTTTTACATGTAATAGCATACTCTGAATCACTACTTCTACTACACTACGAAGCAGTGTTTCGAAAGCACCCATCACTATGCTATATAAAAGACACTTCTGATCTGATATCGGCTCGTGAGATTGTGTGCACCAGACATAAACATATTGAATGACAGGGGTGAGTTGCTATTATGTGTGATGTGAAGTCAGCCACAGCCCATCAGCTTCAATGCCACACGAGCAGATAAGTCAGTCCCTGAGGGCACACATTATGCATCTATCAAATCCACCATGAACATAGGGAAGTTCTCCACACTGAAAGTCAAATGAAGCATGGTGTTGAAGGTTTTTTTTTTTGGCACATTACTCTATTTAACAAGCACAGTCTTTGGGAAGACTAACAGCCAGGGTGAAAATCTGACTGTACGGCCATTTTCTGCCACACTTAGACCGTAACGCTCCACACGTTTCCTCACAGCTGGATAAAAAATTCTTCTGGGAAAAAAACGCAACCCAAACAACGCACCAGCAAAAATCGCACCTCTACAAGCCAGGCTTTTTACTTCTTTCTGAAAATCGACCCCCAAGAGAGAGACCATTTCCTGTGCTGGGCAAAAAATGGTACGTTAAGAATCATCCACCCATTAAATTGGTTTCAGGCAAAGAATCGTTTGATTATGAGCTGAACGTGACGTGTGTATGTGTGTGTGTGTGTGTGTTTTATACATTTGTGCCAATTCGTTTTCTATATTTATGTCAGTACTGAGTGAATGTTGTCCCTTTGGTGATTGTGGCCTAATCCCCGCTGTTCTGCCCCCCACAACCCGAGAATCCCATTTGATGCATAATCTTGTTCAGCTGTTAATCCTAATCTCTATAGTATCAACGGCTAGAAAAACACACAATACCAATCAAACAAACACACACACAATAGCATTGTGATTCATTTGTCAGTTGTTTCACAAGCCAACAGGAGATGAGGAGCAGATCTTGGCTGCCAAGTACACTGACGTGTCTTTTATGGTGCCACCTGCTGCTATGTCTTTGTGCACATCTCACCTAACACCTTGTTCAGCAGGCTTGGAGCCCAATTATACAAACCAATTTATCTTCTAAAGGCTTTTTGAGAAATTTGATTTATTATTCCCTTTTGTGCTTGATATAGAGACAATTGGGATTAACTCTGGATTGGTTAAATATGACTTTTTCAGTGCTGAGAATGAGTATGTTCTTTTTATTTTTATGGTCTTTTATGCTTCAGTAACAAAGCACTGATTATATAGTCAGTGCTACAGTATATGTTGCTATTTTCATCTAAAAGTATACAAAATGTCATTAACTGAAATAAAATGAAATATAAATTTTTGATGAACCATGAACTTGATACCACTATTTTAGGTGTAGGTAGTATGTATTTGCTGAAAAAAAATAAAAAATAAAAAAAATAAAAATATTAAATAAATCAAGAAAGAAAGGAAGAAAGAAAAAAGGGAAGGAAGGAAAGAAGGAAGGAACGAACAGTATACTTATCGAAATCATGTATGGGTAAGGTTAGGGACAGTTTTTTTGGTATGACTGGGTTTAAGGTTGGGTGAAGGTTTGGGGTCAACAGTTTTTTAAAATACAAGTAAAATGTAAAAACATATAAGAGCATTGTATCAAATGATTAGTTTAAATTAGTTGTTTAAGTTAGTTGCTAAAGGTGCTTAATATAAAGTGGGTCCAAAAACTAAACCTAAAACTAAAAAAAAAAAAATTCTATTTAGCTCTCATTGATTTAAAACATAATTTTACTAAATTAAAATGAAAGCTGTGTTTGCTTGCAATTTATTATGATTTTATGATTACTTTTTTGATGCTGATTATGACTGATACAGTTAAGGATTTTCAGACATTTCAGAAGTCCTGCCTTGTCAAACTTAAAATAAACCTCAAAGCTGGCCTGTATGACTCAATCCCCCAGTTTAAATATTAGTGCCTCAAGATGTTGATGAATAATTCTAAAATACTTATTTATATTGTTTGGACATTTTATGTTTTATGACATGTTATGAAAAAGCAATCTAAGAAATGGTATAAAAAGATATAAATTTGAAGCAAATATTCATGTAAATACTCTTTCTAAACCAGTACGACTAAAGAGAATGTATTTTCACAATATAGCATACTGACACCTACTGGCATGGATGCAGCACCATGCAGAAAGAAATGTTTTCAGTCATGATGCCATTGTAAACATTGCTCTATTCACAGTTAACCGTGATTAAATAAGTATCTCATAGCAAGGCATTAACAAGATAAAGTGAATAGAACACAGCTGGTCACATGATGCGACCCACTCCAAGTATTTTCAGGATATTGTTATCATTGCAGTCTTGTCTCGAGTGTGTGTGCCTTGTTCACTTTTCTAAAACTATTATTCATTTCTTTATACGTAAACTTTTTTAATGGGAAAACTTGCTGAGGGCACCTTTAAAACGTCCCTTTGTTAAAACAAAAGCTGCACCCTTGCATTTGTTAAATGGTTTGTACTTTGTCCCCAGCTGTTCTTTAAATGGTAATAACCCACAGTTCACTAAAATTACTTCTGGTTATGACTATTTCACTTATAAAACAAAAAACAAATCTCTTTTTTTCCTCCTGTGAGTGCCAGTGCCCTTTACAGTCACAGAGAGCATGTGTAATAAAAGAACCACGTCCTCACTCATTCTCTCTTATTTAAACTTCACTGTGCTGTTGTGTTTAAAGTGAGGGTCTGGAACATCAAGCAGCACTCTACCCCTCCTCTGCTCTTTCTGTAAGGACTCCAGGGTTCATTAGGTGGCAAATCGTCCTTTCAGTAATCAGCCAATGTAGCTCACTCTCCCATTTTGAAAACCTTCATCTCATTAAATTCATGGTATGCTCATTTGAGTTCTGTACAGACAAAAAAGATGTAAGTGAAAGAAATGGTGAGTAGTAATTAAAGAGCTGACAGGGATCCTTCTTGGATGAGTGGGTCCACTAGCACTCCTGCCACCTTTGAAGCCTCCCACTCCACCATCCAAATCAGACTGTCTCAGACCCCCGGCTGCTGCTACCACTAGAGACTCTCACTCAACCGCCCTTTCATTTTTTTGCCTTTTTTGTGCAGTTTAGAACAGTGGCAGTAGAGAGAAGACTGGAAATTTTGAGGATGAGAAGAAGGATTGAAATCACCACACGATGCAAGCCAGATTCAAACCTAAATTTCCCATATGATCACCATAGATCGATAAAACACTAGGCATAGGCTCCAAGACTGACCTGGGCTTTGGTTTATAAGTATGATGATCTAATGAATCTTTCATAACAGTCCAAATTCATATGTATATTGATTTACATAAACTTATGATTAAATAGGAGAATATTTCTGTCTTTATTGCGATCCTATAGAATGCTGCAGCCAGGGATGACACAATTATGTTTCTGTCGTCTTGAAGTCAACAGTTTTTTGGTTTTTTTTTTTTTAATGGGTTTTTGGTTAAAAAATATTTGCAAATAACATAAGCGCAATTTATTTAATTGTTTTCTTCTATGACATAAAATACATCAGTAATATCCCCTTATGATTTTTAAGGCGTTTTAGATGTTTGCTAAGTGGCTAAATAGGACCTCAGAGGTTGTTGGAGACATTAATCGTCATAACGCTGAAGAGGTAAACTCATCATGGATGTGTTTTTGCAGTCTTGCAATGTTCATGTCTGTGCTCTTTGAATCTAACTAGTCTAACTCAAAGTTTCAGGAAAAATGTTTTAAATAAAGACCGAAAGTGTTGATGGAAGCTTAGTGGTGGTTGAAGAGATGTGTCCGTGGTGTAGTTTGTTTATAGCCTACGTTTAGCTTTTTACTTCTGCCGACTGTATTTAGGCTACAAAATCAATGGTAACTGTATTTGTGAAAATTATAATGATGAACAAAACATGTATGAATCAAACACGTTTGTTGGTCACATTTGTTGGAGTTTATTTTCTGCAATAATCCAAAAGCCAGTGGAAAACTCCTACTGGCTTTTTGTCAAGGGAACCTTGACTGTTAACTTTCAGAATGGTCTACAAAAATACTCACTGAAGCACTGTTCAGAGCCATTGAAATTCAATCCAGTTGGAAATCATCTGAAAGCTCTCGTTTGAATCTGAAAATACAAATATTTTATATGCACATGAAGTCCACTCCAATAAATCTTCAGTTTTAATTAAGCTCTCAACACTCCATTAGATCAACCAGCGGACAGCATGAAGTGATAATTTAGACAGTGGGGTGGCTTTAGTCAATGGCTTCCACCTTCATATGAAGCACAACTGCCCAGTCTCATTTTCTTTATGAAATTAAACCACGCTGGACACAAATACAAAACAAAGAGTATTTTTTAGGCAGAGTATTATTGAATGGACAATTGTTGTAGGGCTCTTTTATCTTCTCCCTTGATGTGCTTTCGCTAAACAATTCCATAATACAAACTGTGAACTGGAATTGTTATGAAGGTTAATTACCCAGGCTCTATTGTGAGGCTATCTTCACTTGTGCAATGTCAATGACACTGTTATGACAGGGATAATATTATATCCACTCACAATCTGAATGATGTGCTCTCAACTCCACCATTAGAGACAAAAATCTTTCCAGCATCGTGATTTATTTATAGTGAATGCATCACAATAATCAAACTTCAGATATAACTTTTTGAGTGTTGTTGAGTAGTCGCTAGTGTGCTGCTATGGTGTAGCTCAGCAGTTAGGTTCTGGATGGTCGGTAAACAGCTAGACAGCTGCTAGCTTGCTAGTATTTTGAGGTGGTTGCTAGAATGTTTTGGGAGGTCACTAGGGCATTGTTATGCAGCTGTAAGCTTGCTATTGTGTTTGGGTGGTTGCTAGTGCATTGTTATGCAGCTACTAGCTTGCTAGTGTGTCTGGGTGGTTGCTATATTGAGTTCCAATATTGATGGAAAAAAATCATAATGAGCAAAAACTTTTAAATTAAATTTTTTATTTAAGTTGACTAGTGTAACTTTGTATATGTTTGGGTGATGGTATTTTATTTTTCAAACCACTGAAACATAAAATACTCCATTTTTGGTCATACAGTAAAGGTCAAAGCTGCAAAGTGCAAAGTGTCAGCAGTTTGAAGATTCAAGAATATTAGCAAAGATTATTAAAATTCTTTATAAAGAGAACACTGTCCCATCCTTATTTCGCTCTGGAGCCTAAACAAAAATTATTTTAACTAAGAAAGAACTGAAATGAAAACATTTAGCTTTTAATCCATGTATTTGACAGTCTACACTCACCGATTCCCCATCTTGTACTTCCGAGTGGAAGATCTTCCCAGGGCAGTAGCCTGCCTCACAGACTAAAAAAAGGCCCCCCATGGTGCAGATGCTGGGCATCTTGAAACTCTTTGGTTTTTATTGTGATAACACATTGACCGTTCCAAGATGGTGGATGCATCTGAATGTGAATGAATGTGGCATCTAGATATACATATCTATGACTAGAATGTTTTAGGAGGTTGCTAGAGCATTGCTAGGCAGCTGCTAGCTTTCTAGTGTGTCATGGGTGGTTGCTAGAATGTTCTGAGTGTTTGCAAGAGCATTATTAAATGGTTGCTGGAGTGTTCTGGGTGGTCACTAGTGCACTGGTATGGTATATAGGTGGCAGCTGCAAAGGCGTTCAGGGGTGCGTTTCTCGTACAATGACGTAACTCGCTGCATAATTAACCACAATAGTACAATGCGTTGTTGTGGAAATGAACTAGCTAGTCTCGACTGTTTCCCAAACAATTTTATCATCCACCAGATGAAAATAATGAATCACTTGATAAAACACCTCTGTAGAGCACAAACAGTGCAGGCTGAGTTACAGTGAAGATTAATATTTAGGGTTAAAGGTTTTGAACAAATCTATAACTCTAAGTATGAGCAATAGAAATGCTTACCTTAGCAAACACCACTACAAATCAGTAGTTATGAATGTCCTTGCTCTCCAGTTTTCTTGTATCGTGAAAACTCACAGTCACATAATCTGATAATACATGATCTAAACAGGTGCAGTTTACCTCAGTGGATTCTATACATGAATACAGGCCTAAGGCAGCCTTAAAGCAGCCCGAATTCTCTGAATGCAACATTTCTTGACATAAATGAACAGATCTTGGTATGACAAAGTTACAGTGCCTTTTTTATTGGGGTGTATATTTAATATCGGCACATCATTGTCTCTCGAAAAGACTCTAATACAGTACAATCCAAAACGACAGCTGACTTACTGAGTGAATTCACTCTCGTATAAAAAAAAAAACAAGCACTGCTGTCTAAATGAAATAAAACTGGTAGTGTCTCCATATTCATCATAGTTCTGTGTGTGAGATATCACCTCACACAGGCTTACAGCTGGCAGAGGAGACAGGTCTTGTCTCGCTGGCAGTGGAACAGGCAGCCACATTGCTCATCATCTGCCTGTGTCAGGTGGTAACATAGCAGGAGAACTGGTGACTGTTCAGATATTAGCAACGTGACTATGTGTCTGGTCCACGGGATAGTCTCGTTAAACTGCGCTGTTAATTACACCCAACCTTTTTGCACCTGATCTGGATCAATGTCTACTGGTGAGATTATATTGTACTGTTTGAGAGTTAAGCTAACTGAAAATATTCACAATTTGGTTGAAGCAGGCATGGGTACATGGGTGCTTGATCAAGAGTGGTTCTCAACCTTTTAGATTTCAAGACCCCCTTTGTCCAAGACAATATTCAAAGACTCTCCTATCCAAACTTCTGCTGTACTAAAAATAAACTCAAAAATATTCTGTTAATTTAATGTGTTTAATCTTTGTGTGTGTGTGTTTCTTTTTAAAGCATTTTATTAAAGATTGTGTTAATATAATTAAAAATGAAAACTACAACTGTAGACTTACTGGGGCCCCCTGAAAGTTTGCTGAAAACCCCGGGTTGAGAACCAATGTTCTACAATATGGGTGGCATTTCTGTCCCTTATATTCATATGAGTGAAACTGGCTTAAATTATAAACATCAACACACATCAACAATCCTTTAAATTTAACCTAACAATTTATAATGCAATAAAAATGTACTTTATTGTAAGGATGCCTTGTCTGACCTGTTCTAACTTCTGTTTCCAACTTCTGGGTGTATTATCAAATATGCATATTTTGATGAATAAAATGGAAAAACTACCATTTTGTCTTTATGCTCTCTCTGTATTGTTTAGCATTCAACTGGCATGATGTATTATTAAAAGACAGGTTATGCATCATTACCATCATATTTCCCCCTTTTTAAAATAATAATTTCAAAATAACTATTTCATAAATGAACAAAAAGCCTCATTATCATCTTTTCAGGATTTTTAAGGACATACTTTGGCAGTAAAAAAGAGACTTGAAAGTGATCAGCATGATCAATTGGGACAGCAATAAACTGATTTGGGGCCATGCACATATCATGACTATGTGTGTAGACAGAACTGATTACATCAAAAGATGCATATAATTCTGTTTATCTTTATGCAAATCCTTTAGAATAAAGAGGCAGCATAAAATTCAATTCAGGACATGCAGGAAACTAGTCCTCAAATCTGAATGTGAAATCATAGTTGCTGAGCAGGTACAATTGTGCAAGACTTTTGGGAATCTACAAGAAGTACAAAAATATGTGACAAATCTGGTTATCCACTTGAGTAGTAGTTACTCTTGTTAAAGGGAATACTGAATCCTAATAGCCTCACCGCTTGCTCCATATGGTAGCAGCCAAAACAAGAGATTACACTAGTCTTGAAGATTTGTTTTGTTTGGTAAACATGTGGTCCCTTTGGGCCGATCGAAAGGGAGTGTGATCCACTGTGTCTGTTATTATCCACATCTCCATGCATGCCTCTGCCATCTGCTCCTGCTCTGGTTGGTTCCTGCTGTTTTGTTCTGTTCTCTGTGTTTAACTGAGAAAATATTAGCTTAAATTGACGAAAGACAGGACCCTCTATGGCTCCCAAAGCAGAAGATGCACCCTCATTATGTAAAACAAAAAGAAACAAATGGTAAAGAAGCGGGACTCTCCAGGGCATGTTGACGTTTGTTGAGCCTTTTATGTATAACTCTTTGATTAGGCAGGTAAAAAGGTTTGGATGTGTTTCTCTCATTGTACTTTCTGTTCTTTGTGTTGAGGCAATTGTGATGCATTAAAGGAATAGTTTATCCAAAAATGAAAACTTACTCACCCTCAGGCTATCCAAGATGTCGATGATTTGTTTCATCATTGGAAAAGATTTGGAGAAATTTAGCATTAGATCACTTTTTAAGTGATACATTAAAACGTACACGTTAATTGATGGACTGGAACTGCGTAGATTACTTTTTGATTATTGTTTTTTCAGATGTTTGAACACTCATTCTGACAGCATCCATTCACTGCAGAGGATCCATTGGTGGGAAAGTGCTCTAATGCTAAATATCTGTGGGTACTTTTATTCAAACAAAATTTATACTTACATTAATCTGTAGCCCAGTAAACGTGTATTAGTTCTGTGATTTCTGACCTTTCCCGTTGGCTGTGCCTCAGCGGGTTGAACAAAGAATAGATTTAGCCCCAGAATCACTATTCCGTGAAGACAAACACCAGGTCATTCGACCCAAATGCATTTCTACAAGTTTGTTTTCCTAGCCACTGACAAAATGCTATATTTCCTCAGCCCCAGAGGACATTCCTGCGTGGTTCTCAAAGCATAAACTGTGGCAGGATACTGTGAGGTGATGATAATAGTCCAGTGTGAATCTGCATTTCAGATGTCATTGCTCTTTTGAGAGTTGCAGATAAGAATCCATCTCCTGCCATGTGGGAAGGAGTGGCAGTTTAAGGCTTTGGAGACCAGTCCCCTATCATTTAATTGCATCTAGTTCAGTGTTTGTGCGGTGTGCTTTATCTACCCACTAGAGCCTGTTCTTTTTGTTCTCATTTCCTCTGTGTGTTAAAGGGAGGGAAGCAACTTTGTAATATCATATATATCAGTGAGATCATTGTAAAAAATAATCCAAAGGGAGATATTGGAAAAAGTATCTATCTATCTATCTATCTATCTATCTATCTATCTATAAATCCATCCATCCACTCCCAAATATTAAATACGACGAATAACTACAGACCTATCAGTCAGTCAGTCAGTCCATCCATCCATCCATCCATTCCATTCATCTATCTATCTATCTATCTATCTATCTACAAATCCACCCATCCACACCCAAATATTGAATGCGAAGAATAACTACAGACCTATCAGTCAGTCAGTCAGTCAGTCCATCCATCCATCCATCCATCCATCCATCCATCCACACCCAAATGTTAATTGCGAAGAATAACAACAGACCTATCAGTCAGTCCATCCATCCATCCATCCATCCATCCATCAGATCCAACCATCTACACCCATAGTTAAATGAATATCAATAGAATAGCAACAGATCCATCCATCCATCCATCCATCCATCCAGCCATCCAGCCATCCATCCATCAGATCCAGCCATGTGAACTATGTGAACTTAAGCAGATATGTGGGTAACATAACAGTTTCTGGTCCCCACTGACTACCATTTTCCCCCATGGCACCAGCAACTGTCTGAAACTCAAAGAAACTCATACAGGTTTGGAACCACTTCAGGGTGAATAAATGACAGAATTTTAATATTTGGGTGATCTATCTCTTTAAGCAGATATCTTTATACAAGTGTAATTTAAATAAATGATGCTTGATCTCTGTCTGTTTATTTACACTTATCACTCTAAAGTTTTGTATGGCTGGCTAGGCCTGCAGCTGTGAGAACTGCAGGGTTCTCATTTTCCCCTTATAATAATTTCTCTCCTTCTTTATCTCTCTCTTTATCATTCTCTACCATTCTTCCTCTCCTTCTAAACTGTTTTGCTCACTTTCTCTTATCATGATGAAGAGACCACATGGGGTAAAATATGCCCCCTCTGAAGTTTGACCATGAATTTCATTTCCTGTCATTCTGAACAACAGATTGTGTGAGAACTTTGAGACAGCAGGAACTCAGGACATGCTTTTGATGAATAGGAACATTTGGAAAATATGTACATCACTTAGGAACGGCACAATGGGATGAAGTGAGAAAGTTTGACATTTGAAAGTTTCTTCAGCAATAATTTTGACCTTTAACAAACCCCAAAGTACAAGTGGGGGAGCCATGAAAAATTTCTACACTAATTCAATTTCTTGAAGATAAATTCAGACTGAATGGTGCACATAATATAAATCTGGAGGTCTGAAAACATTTCATCCAGACATTATCTCATCAATGATATATCTAGATGAGGGATTGGAGACCCTACGATCAGCAGATTTATCTCCTAATTCACTGATTTACGTTATTCCACAAGCAGATAGGGAGGGGATGGGACAAAAGAATCAATAGCCTTCTTTTCCTATCAGTCTCTATTGATTCAAAGTGCAGGTTGAATCTTGGCTACACTGCTTCAGTGATCACTGCCGTCCTCCCATGCATGGAAGCAGAAAATCTGCCTTCTACTCGGGGAGATGCACAAGACACAGATGGGTACTTATCAAGAGTGAGGGGTCAGTACAAAGTCACTACTTGATTACAAAGCTTGAAGAGCATGTAAAGAGCAATAATTGGAATTGGTTGTGGAAGATCCTGCTGTCTAAGACTCAAATAACCAATAATTGTGTGTGGATCTATTTTCTGACATCAGTTACAGATGTTTTAAAAGGAACAGAACAAACTTTGCCATACTGTAAAAATACACAAAAAGAGAAATGTTTTTGGAAAGTAGTTTTTCTCTTCAATTAGACATTAATATTTTTCTGACAATTCATTGTTAAAATTGTTTTTGTACGTAAACACAAGTCACTTATAGTTGTGACGTTCCTCCTTGTTCAAAAATGGTATGCTTCCAAACTTGATTGATTGGCAAGATTGTAATTCCCATTTCATTTCAAATACAAGTAGGGTTGTGAAGGGGTGGAAATTTTCTGGTAAATTTCTAGAAAGCTTAGCAGACATTACAACCATTCCATGTCAGATATTTATGGAATATACACATGTCTGACAGATTTTGATAATTGAATGCATCATTTTGCATGTGATGGCTCACATAATGAAAGAATGTTTAGAAGTTGTGAAAAGTTTGAGTGAGAATCAGTGAGAATCAACTCATCAGTTCTGATAATCAAGCCATGTGCATATACAGTTAGGTCCATATATATCTGGCACAATTTTTTATTATTTTAGCTGCTGACCAAAACATATTCAAGTTACAGTTATATAATGATGATATAATATGAGCTTAAAGTGCACACTCTGATCTTTAATTTGAGAGTACTCGCATCAAAATTGGAGGAAAAGTTAAGGAATTACAGCTCTTTAATATGTACCTCCCCCTATTTTAAGGGACCATAATTGGTCAATTGATTCAAAAGCCATTTCATGGACAGATGTGGGTTATTCCTTCATTATTACTTTATCAGTTAAGCAGGTAAATGTTCTGGAGTTAATTCTAAGTGTGACATTTGCATTTGGAAGCTGTTGCTGTGAACCCACATCATGCAGTCAAAGGAGCTCTCCTTGCAGGTGAAACAGACAATTGTGAAAAAGAATGCACTGGTGAGCTCAGCAACATAAAAATGCCTGGATGTGCACAGAGGACAACAGTGGTGGATGATCGGAGGATCCTCTCCATGGTAAAGAAAAACCCTTTCACAACATCCAGCCAAGTGAAGAAGACTCTCCAGGAGGAAGATGTGCCACCGTCAAAGTCTACAATCAAGAGAAGACTTTTCATGAGTGCAAATACAGAGGGTTCACCACAAGGTGCAAACAATGCCAGATTAGACTTTGCCAAAAAACATCTAAATAAGACAGACCATTTCTGGAAAAGCAACCTGTACCAGAATGATAGGAAGAAAAATGTATGGAGAGGGCTTGGAACAGCTCATGAGCCAAAGCATACAACAACATCTGTGAAACATGGTGGAGCAGTGTGATGGCATGAGCATGCATGGCTTCCAGTGGCACTGGGTTACTGGTGTTTAGTGATGATGTGACAGAGGACAGAAGCAGCCGGAAGAATTCTGAGGATATACTGTCTGCCCAGGTTCAGTCAAATGCAGCAAAGTTGATTGGACGACACTTCATAGTACAAATGGACAATGACCCAAATCATACAGCAAAAGCAACCCAGGAGTTTTTGAAGGTAAAAAGGGGAATATAACCCAATTGAGCATGTATTTCACTTGCTGAAGATAAAACTAAAGGCAGAAAGACCTACAAACAAACAATAACTGAATTCAGTTGCAGAAAAGCATCACAAAGGAGGAAACCCAATCTTTGGTGATATCTATGAGTTCCAGACTTAAGGCAGTCATTGTCTGCAAAGGATTCTCAACCATCAGCATTTTATTTATGACTATATTTATTTGTCCAATTACATTTGAGCCCCTGAAAAAGCGGGGACTGTGTATAAAAATGGTTGTAAGCATTTTGTGTTATATTTTTGTTCAACAAAATGTTGTTTTAAAGCACTGAAGAAACATGAGAGCAATTAAATAATGACAGATTTGTCATTTTTGGATGAGCTGGTCCTTTAAAAGTTTGAAAGGTATAAGTGTATGTGGGTAAACTTTCTCTTGGCAAAGGTTCTCTACCTTCCAGAATTAATCCAATGACAAGATGTCTTCACACTACAGATTCATCCTACAACATTAGTCAGAGTATCGTCCTACTTTCACAGTTATTTTTCTTCAAAGTCTATTTAATTGAGCATTTTAATTGAAGAGCAATTGATCCAGGACTGCTGTGACTAACTCTATGGCTCCATGCTTATTGGAGAAGACAATTTCCTCTGCGGGCTGGTAGTTCAGTGGAGTGTTTTGCTGATAATTATCAATGTTTTCCCTTTGCATTCTATCTCTGCCACATTAGAAAGGAAGATCATATAGTTATTCACAGTGAGATTTCCAGTGGGTCTACAGTCTAGTGATGCACATCACAAGCCGTAGATACAAGTTCTGACTGCTCAAACCCAGTTTTACAAGATTTATGCATCTGTTTAAAGTTATTTATTTATATATTGCACTCAAAAACACTCTGATTGCATCTGATTGCTATGATTGCATCATGTTAAACTGACTTGAAATGGTTACTCTTTGGCTTAACTCAGTGTTTTCTTTCTGAAAGGGTTTCAATAAAGTAGCTCAAAACAAATTTTACACTTCTCATCATGCTTTGCACAGATAGTTGGATAGGGAGAGAAAATGTTAAAATAAAGTTTTATTTTACTCTTATTATTATTATTTTTTTTGCGAGATGAGAAAATGGAGACATTTTTTTCTGATCGCAGGTAATAAATTTTTTGGCAAATCAACAACAACAACAGTAATGGCAATTTTTTTTAACAGTTTTTTCTGTAATGATATCAGATTTTCCCTACATGATTATCATGGCCAAATTATTCATGACAAAGAAACAAATCTATCAATCAAATTTATCTATAAACTTTATTTATTTTGTGTTTTCTCTTTCTTGCTCAACTTAAAATATGAGTGTAGGGAGGCGGAAAGAGAGGTTGAAAGAAAAGTGTACAAAAAACCTCAAACAAACAAACAAACAAAAAAACAAACAAACAAACAAACAAACAAACAAACAAACACAGCAACAAAATGACAGTTGATCGGCACTTACCAGACTGGAAAGTTTTACACCATCTCTATTTTTTTTTTTTTTTTACCAACTTTTTCTTGTGTGGGTAAAGTGTTTTGCTTTAACCTGTCATCTCTGACATGATTTTGTTTGGCATTACACACTCTCTCTCTCTCTCTCTCTCTCTATATATATTTTTTTTGCTACACACTGTGCCAACTTACCTTTTCAGTTTTGTGCTGGTTGGCAGCAGCATTTAGGTGAAATACCACCACTAACTATGTTGGAGTGGCAACCAGGGGTGTTAACAGTATGCTGCTTTTTCATTGTGATAATTTATTTTGTTGTTTCAGAATTTCAGCATATACAGAACATGGATCCAAAGCCACTAATTAGATGAACTATATACAAACAAATTGAATGAAAACTGTCCACCATAAAATAAAATTTGTTGGATAGGTCAAATAAGTGAGATCAGAGGATTAGTTTGTCCAACACCACCTAAGCAATTTATGAATAGTCCTTTCCTTTGATTAGCATTAGTACCTTCCACTTCAAAGTGTTATCTCTGATATATGATAGCCAAATAATAGTTTTGGGGATGGATAGTAATCCAAAGCTTTTAAAATTTAGCTGTAATGTAGAATTTTCCAATAGCAGGGAGAGCAAGTGATCATGTGGTATATCTAGGTGTAAAATGTCAGAACATACAAAGTTGACACTATGTTTTTTTTTTACCAGAGGTTGAGAGCTGTAGTTCCAAACACACAATTTTGCGATGCTGTTTGCAAATGTTCACCGAAACTATGGCTTTGGGAAACATCGAATTTCTGATGAAACTTTGTCAGGGATGCCTGTCTGTGCATTCATTAAAAACCCCAAAATGACCCATGACCGCATAATCTGTTCTTTTAGAACAGTTTCACTGTCAACAAATAACAGTGAGTTGAGTCAGTAAAACTATAAAAATAACAAAATTACAAGCAATAAGACATATAAAATAGAAAAAAGATACAAATAAAATAAACAATTTATATATAATAGCCTACTATACATAAACTGAATAAAGTAATCAAATGTTTGTTGTTTAAATTTACATTAATGACCAGTGTTGGGAAGGTTACTTCCCAACGAAGGAAACGTAATAGGTTACAAATTACAAGCTACCCTATTTAAAACGTAATAAGTAGTGTAAAGAATGTAATAAGTACTAAAGTAATGTAACTGATTACATTCCAACAAATTTTTTTAACTGTTAATCATTTTGAAGCATTTAAAGCAGGCAGGGTTAACCTTACAGTAGTACTCAAAACTGATTACTGTCAGACTTCCAAAAGCGTTCTTCACTTAAATTAAGATTCTAATAATTTTAAAGCACAGCCACCACAAAATCAGACTTTAACTCTTTTTACTTTGAGATCATTTTGAGGTTAAATACAGATTTAAAATCATAAGATATAGTTTAACAGTTATGCTGTTTTTGAAATCAAATCTTTGCATAGACAGGAAACACTGGCATCTAACGATGTCTTGGAAAACAAACCAAAAAACAAACCAAAAAAAACAAACATGATCTTAAAAAATAAAAACATTGCGTGGATCGGGGGCATGCTTCACACGGAATTTCTTTTAAAGATATTTGCTTTACATGCTCATTTGTAGTTACTTTAATGTATATTTTAAAATATTTTTTATTACCTTATAAGTCCAAAACAGTAATTTTTCACAAAAAAAAAAAAAAAAAAAAAAAATTGAACTGCTATGCAGGCTAGGGCTGTGCAATTAATCGCATGCGATTCTCATGCGCATCTCATCAGTAAAGCCGGCTCCGTGATTAGCGCTAAATCTCCATCACCTATTTTCAAATGGAGCGGCAGTTAATAAACAGAGCCGTAGTTCACTGACAAGCTAGGCAATATCGTGTTCAATATCGCAGATGAATCGCATTCGATTATGAACGCGATATTGCCTAGCTCACGTACGAAGCATGGCAAAGCTTCTAGAGGATGCAGTGTCTCGTTCCCTTCTCAGGGAACCATGGTTACATATGTAACCTGAGACGTTACCTTCCGAGGGAACTTTGAACTGTGTCCTCTAGCAGTCGATATGGGGAATGGTATACCCACGCTGCCATGCTGAGGGGAGGTCATGCCAAGCACTAAGACGAGCACTAAGAACCAACTCTACCAACATAATGGGAGTTGCCCCTGGGATGCCCTGACAGCTGTCATTGACATTATCCCCTTCGGTCAAAGGCCTGAGCTGCATTTCTCTGTTAAGGGCTGGGCTTGAGGAAGCCTGAACCCAGGGCAGAGCTCAAGGCTTGGAATCAGAAACAAAGAGATTCCTTTAAGGAGATACGGCCAAGCATCTAGGACCATAACTGGACCCTGGCCTGTCACCCAGGGGCCTCCATCAGCTCTGGATGAGCTTGCTCAAAGGAACTGACTTGACAGATCCTTGGTAGCAACACCCTGCTCAAGAAGGTATCAGCAAGGATACATAAGTGGAGTGGGGCCCAAGATGAAACCGGGGCCTGAACTAACTCAGAGAAATGGTACGTGGCGGGCAGCACGTAACTCATACCACACATGATTTTAGAAAAGTGCGCAAGGTGCCTAGCATGCACACTAACCACGATGTGGATTTTAGAAAGTGCACCGAAGTGTGCACTTACCATAACATGGATTTAAGAAATACCGTTACTTAAGGGGAGAGCCTAGCCAAGGAACTGCCTCAACAGGTCCTCGGTAGCAGATACCCTGCTCAAGAGGTATCATCAAGGATACATAATTAGAGTGGGGCCCAAGGTAAAAACCAGGGCCTGAACCAGCTCGGAGAAAGGGTACAAAGCTGGCAGCGTGTGACCCATGCCATATAGGATTTTAGAAAAGTGCTCAAGGTGCCTAGCATGCACCCTTACTGGGAAGTGGATTTTAGAAAGTGCACAGAAGCTCAGCGTGTGCACTTACCATAACATGGATTTCAGAAGCACTGTTTCTACGGGGTTACTGGGGCTGCTTCCTAGACAGGCCTAGGAGTGCTATGTGACTGTGATACGCTCAGGAAGCAGTTACTTAATTCAGTCTTAACAGTCACAGCACAAGCTCTGGAGCATTATGCTCATACATAACTGAAGGAGCGTAGCACCCAGCTCTCAAACTGAGAGGGGGATACAATGCTCGACTCGCGTAGCAGTATGGTTTCATTGGGGACCCTCTAGTGTGAGGGGAGCACTACAAGCTCAACCACAAGAGCAGCATATCAGGGATGCAGAAAGGGGGCCTAAGCACCTGGTATTGCTGACTCACAGAGCCCTGGGGAGTGGTGAACTCAACACACGGGATGAGAGGGAGACTCAAACCGCATGCTCATAGGTAACCCTCTAGACTGAGGGGAGCATAACGGCATAAGGGCAGCCTGGCAGGGAGGCAAGATGGCCTGACAACCTGGTATGGCTGCCTGACGGAGCTCAGGGAATGGAGTAACTCAGCTCAACCAGAAAGAGTGGTCTATAGCCCTGGAGTAGAGTTCTTAGCTCTATGGTAGAGAGGAGAATTCACATGTTCTGCTTAGGAGCGGCAAGCTCATAGATGACCCTCCCACAGAGAGGGGAGCACTGCCATGCTCAGAGAAGCAGGTTCACCACAAATGGGCACTAGGAACGGTATTCAACTCCGAAGGGAATCACACATTCCGTCCGGGAGCAGCAGGCTCCGACCATAGAGGCAACTGAGGTGACTCTTTATGGTAGTGGTCTCAAACTCAATTCCCGGAGGGCCACAGCTCTGCAGAGTTTAGGTCCAACCAGCTCCAAATCACTCCTGCTTGGAAGTTTCTAG
>JAFVLL020017420.1:0-21691 GCA_021397915.2 Tor tambroides
AACAACAACAACAATAATAATAATAATAATATAATTCCAGAGTAATTAAGAGGTGCAAAAAATGTCTTTAACATTTAAACTTAAAATGGTATTTTATGTTCTGTTTCTTTTTCAAACCTGCGTCATGGCATTTGCTGCTGTATCAATACAGAAGCATCCATTTCGATACACATATCAGCAAGGGGCACAGCCCTATTAAAAACCGTGTTCCATGTGCCCCTTTTATACTTTGAGCACCTGCCCCTCCAAAGGTCTCTGCACGGCCCTGCTGTTTTGTGTCACGGAATACAGTTTTAAGAGTTTTTTAAGGCGAGAATGTGCTTGCTTGGACTTCAAATATGCGGTTTGTTAATAAAGATAAGATCTATTTCAAAATTTGATTCGACGTTTTCGGAGACGTGAGTTCCAGCCCAGGGCGACAGCGACAGCGACCGTTCAGCGCTCATTACTCACGCCAAAAGCGCCTCATCGCGACCAGATCTTCTGGAATTTACCGCTGTGTTCTGATGTCTTTATAGTGTTTAAACATGAGATATATTTCGTTTTGGGTAAATCTAACGGCCAGTCTTTGGTCTCAGTAATCTATTATTTGTTCCAGAGCAAATAGTTTTGGCAAAATCTTATGTTTGCTTAAATTCTGTATATTTGTCTTTGCAGTGTTGACTGAATTACCTAGCAACTTTTATGATGGCTGTTGTTGATGTTTATTAAATATGATTATTCAATAAATAATATTTTATATAAATAATGATAGTATTTATTTAATAACAGTTTAGTATGGTGTGTCCGTGAGGGTGATTTTAGTTACATTGTTCCGCCATTAGATGGCGACAAGAGACTGTTTTTATGAGTCAGCACTGTAGTAAAGACTTTTGTAAACGGAAGTTATTTTTACTTTCAACAACAGCTTGATGCAGCTAACAAATGCACCGAGTAGTGCTGTCATCAGAAATCACCCTTAATAGATGAAAGGATATTGACGTTATGACAAAGCTTCCCCCAGTGGATATTCAAACTTATGTTTTATTGTGAGTAGGAGACTGCTGTAGCAGATGCAGGTAACATTAATCACAGTCGCTCAATCCATCTCTCTCTCATAATACTTTACTCTACATAGCCTACAGCAAGCTTTTACTACAGTAATACAATAAGCTTTCCATGAAGCAACTCAAAAGCTGCGTCCCAAATGACACACTATACACTATACTTATACACTATGTACTTAAGCACTATGCACTCAACCATGTAGTGTATGAATTATATAAGGTTATTTTGTCATTAATAATTGGAGTCTGATAGCCCCACCCCCTTCACGACGTAATTAAAGCTGCAACAGTTGAGTGCATGAAGTGTTCAACATTCCACACTTAATTTTTTCGGTTATTTAAGTGCATCATCCAGGTATTTAAAGTGCACTTTTTATTTTTGGAATTTTCAGTGTGAACACACTACTCACACTATTTATACTACAAAACTCAGCTGTTAAACTGTCAACTTTAGATTTGAATCCGTGGCAGAAGGAAGTAGTTCTGCACAAAAAGGGGCTTTTAAAGACACTCCATTGTTGATTCTAATTTATTTACACACTCATGCCATCGAACTGTTGTGTAAATGCAATATCACACTCGCAGACATGCGATACGGCTGTATATCGGCACGCTGTGATTGCTTACGGCACGCGGCCTGCACAGCCGTGCCAATATACAGCCATATCGCACGTCTACTCTTGTGATATTGCTCATATATATATATATATATATATATATATATATATATATATAGTTTGTATTTTTTGTTGTATTAAACAGGTTTAGCATTGAATATAAAAAATACATTTAAAAATAAATACAAAAATAAAAATAAATATTTTTTCCAGAAAATTTTAAATCAGATATATTACTGTTGACATATAAGTCACACTTCCAAATATTTGCTATCACAGAAAAGCCCTGGATGTCCTCTTTAATATAAAAGAGGACTCAGAAGGATTTCAAGAGTTTAGTTTAGTGGACAAATAAATCTCCAAATCAAAGAGTTTACAAGAATCAAACAATAGCCAATTATATTATACATCAAAACAAAACTATAAATAATTACATAAAACATTTTAATATGTCAGTCTTTCATAGTGCCTAAATAAGACTAGAAACATTTGTTTTGTTTTTTTGTTTAATCAAAACTGCAGCACTGTGTTCAGAGTATTTCACTTCAACATGCATGAAAATAGTAAATATATACGGTACACATATATACATTACAAGGACAATTCCAAAAGCTATCAGTCCAACTTGGAGTGAGGTTATTTCCCATAAAAGACATACACTTAAAATATTTTTTTTCCCCCCACAATATCCTCTTTTTTTCTTTAGCCTATAAAAGATCATCCTATTCTAAATGACTTTTGTTTTGTTCAATCTATGTCAGGGAAACTGCATTGAATTTGCCTTGCATGAACTAATTCCATAATAAATTAATTGTGCATCATGTTGGAATTATGAATCATTAAGTCCATCAGAAATCTAGTACAACTTTAAAGTGATTATCAGTAAAAGGGGGGAATCAGACAGGCATTCTTATTAATCTATATAAATAAAAATACCTACAAATATTTGAGTACAAAGTGTTAGAACAAAAATAGAACAAGAAAAGAAAGTCTACAAAAGAATTTGTACTTTTCTGTCTTACAACACACACACACACAAAAAGATTTATCATAATAGGTCATTTCTATATTCCTGGCAGCGTACAATGAAAAAACGAAACCTTAGAAAAAGTGCCAGTGAAGCTAAAAATTCTCCATTCTCCTTATTTCAGATCAGCAATCCTCTATATGGGTTTGGCTGAATGACTACAGTGCCAGCAGATAATATAACAGAAAAGCCAGGGTCAACACTTAAACCAGGAGTCATTTGTGAGATATCGGTTAAGTGGTAACCTTGATATGCTATTTAAAAGAGTAGCTGACAATCTCTGAGACACCAAACTGAAAAAATGAACCCAAAATGTCTTTTAGTGCATTCTGACAGGCCTATATACATTTTGGACATTACGTGCTGCAAGTAACGACAGAAAATGAAAGAAAGTTCAAGTTACATACATTGAGCAACAACAGTACATCTTAGTCCCTTGTTTATATGCTGCCTTTTTTTTTTTTTTTTAAAGTGTCTGATATTGCATAAAAAGACCATGTGTTTGGATAAACATCTTAGAACAGATAAAGCATTCAAACAACAGTAGAATTGGACACTCTTTGTTCCCTGCAGCCTTTCTAGTTACATGTAATAGCACCCTATTACATCCAGGTGGCAGTATAGAATATGCTGAAAAAATTAAGGGCAGTGCTCTCTGGCTGTTATTAAAGGCATTACTGTTAATTCATTACCCCAGGACCGATGATAGAGATAAAGCTTTTAACATCTCCTGACAGATGCCTGAATGCACTCAGCGACACGGAGTGAGGTTAACCTAAAAAGAGGCACTCGTGTGATTCATAAGGCAGAATCCTCATCTCTTCTAATTGCTTTTAAGGGATTGTGTATATTAATGTGTTGATAAGTGACCAGAGAAACAAATAGTGTTAAAAAGCATTGTGATATCAACTTTAACAGTCAGGTTATTGTGAAAGTGGCTGAACAGAAGGGTACAGAGGCACTAGGGCTGTATTTCTGTAAATTGAGCATAGAACTACGGAAGCTCATTTCTGCCACATAACGAAAAAAACATGGTTTGGTGAACCATAATTATGATCATATGACCATAATTATCAAATATATATAAATTGTTAGATACTAAAACATAGTGAGATAAAAATGATATATATCATGACAAATTATGACGTCGAACTTGTAAATAATTGTCATAATGAGGAGTCAAAATCATGATATACTAAGTCATCATTATGAGAAAAGTCTAAATAATGACTTTCTCTCATTTTTGAGTTTTCCTAAGTTCTGATTTCTGTTGTAATCATGACTTTTTAATCACTTTTTAGGTCAATTTTTATTCATCTTAAGAATTTTGATGACATACTAAGTCATAATTATGGGATAAAAGTCTAAGTTTTTCACAAGTTCCACTTACGTACTTTTTATTTCAGAATTTTAATTTTTAAGGCATAATTTTGACTTTATCTCAGTATTATGACTTTTATGCTCTATTGTCTACTTTTTAATCTCAGAATTATGTCATACCTAATATGTTACTTTTGCTGTTTTATCTCATAATGACTTAGTATCTAATAATATTGACTATTTATGTAATAATTATTTACCACAGCATGTTTTTTCCTCTTATTTAGCAGAAATGGGATTCCATAGAGAACACAGCAGCAGGGTTTATCTCATGAGTTGTAAAAGTTAGACAATAACTAATAAAAATAGAAAAAGACAGGGCAAAAAAAGGTCTCAAACTACTTTAGGAGCCTTAATAACTCATAATGGCCAACTCAACTCAATCTAAAGCTGCATTTAAAACATTGTGATCACAGGGAAAGAAAATGGCATAATTTAAAATAGTCAATACATCGATTTCTCAAGACAATGGACCGGGCACAAGGGTCCTGATTAAGATTAATCATACATAATGAGTATGCTGTTTGCTGTTTCTGAGTTTGTCGTACACAAGAAAACAACGATAGGACCAAACTGTGAGGTTCTATAGCCCAAACTGAACGCAATGTGCCAATACAATACAGTTTATATATAGCAAAGTTTGCATGCTAACAAGGCAGTCTTAGTGTATCAGTCCTTCACAAACTGCTATTTTCCATTGTACATCACTGTACACCCACACAAGAAGCACACATGCACACGTCGATTATAAACGTACATAACAGGTTAAAATTGAGGTAAGATGAGCGAGGGTCAGATGAGGGGGATGGCCACCTGAAAACTAAAAACCTGTTCTAAAATAGCAAAGTAGAAGATCCTACAGAACATTAAAGCAATCATGTTTCTCTCAAACACACACACTTACTAATACATATATATATATATATATATATATATATATATATATAAGAATATATAAAGTATTGCATCGTCGCAACTTGTGACATACACACATACTCCGAGTGCACAGTCACAGTTCAAACGATGTCTTTATTGCAACGTGTGTCTGTGGGGATACGTTTAAGGACAGGAAGTGCTTTGCAGTCCTACAGCCAGTGGAGGAGCAGGAGGAAGTTGAAGGAAGGAGCAGGAGTTACAGAGGATGCAAATGAGAGCATGGTTTGGAGTCCAGCCCCCGTAGTCTATAGCATAGTGAACAACAATCTCCTTCTGTCTCTCTCTATTTGTGTACATAGTCCCAGTTTCATTCCCAGAATGCAGCTGAGCTCCAGGCCAGAGCGTGATGGCGTGAGAGGGAACCAGACTGAAGAACGGGAACAGCGTGCGTTCTCCTCTCACAGATCTGCCCCCCTCCCCCGGGATGCGGAGAGTCCTCGGCAGACTGTTACCTGCTCTCATCATCTGCTGGATGGGTGGGACTGTGTGGCCATGATGACATGTGACGGCCCGCCGCTCTCCCCTCGCTGGCTGCCCATCCCCGCCAGCACCGACATGGCCACCGCCTCTGCCGCGGCGCGGGAGTTCAGGCCGTTGGGCCCTACCGCGGACGAGGGGCTGGGGGCCAGAGAGCTGTGCTGAATGACCGGTGCCGGGGAGCCCGTGGGCTCAGATGTCTCTTTCATGTGCTCCTCTCCTGAGAGACATAAAAAAATGAAGGTTAGATCCCACAGATGCAAGTGAAAGACCTCAACGTGAGCTCCACTCACCCAAGTAGGCGGCTTTCTTCTGGAGGTTGGTGACGGGACAGTCTTTATGGGCTAACAGCAACTGCTTCAGATGAGCAACTTCGTTTCGCAGATGAGACACCTCGTTCTTGTACACATAGAAATACAGGAAAACAAAAAAGTGTGAACATCACACTTGGACCAGTACTTGCCAACACATTTATATCGACTCAGTTCCAAAGTACAATGCCAAACCATCAATGCACACAACGAAACGAATGAAGGAAAAAAAAAAAAAAAACTAAACATGGCAAAAATAAAACAAAATGAATCCAGTAATGATAAAACAATTTAATAAATAAATACACAAATTAAAAAATATTTAATAAAAATAAGGCCAATAATAGTAAAATAATAAATAATAATAACAAAAGATAAAACAAAGTGAAATAACAAAAACAATAAATGAATACATAAATAATACATATATAAAATGTTTTAATTGTACAATAAATAAAA
Source organism: Tor tambroides (assembly GCA_021397915.2). Taxonomy (NCBI): domain Eukaryota; kingdom Metazoa; phylum Chordata; class Actinopteri; order Cypriniformes; family Cyprinidae; genus Tor; species Tor tambroides. Next base: position 6,254 of record JAFVLL020017420.1, read on the forward strand.
ATATTATTATTATTATTATTATTAATAGTATCAATGATAAAGTCAATTTGAAATAATGTCAATAACTGTAATAAAATAAAATAAAATTATAAAAGGAAAAAAAAGAAAGAATCTAGTCACAGGTTATGTTTGGAATGTGATACTAGCAATAGTGCAGTATATGTAAATATATTTTTTAAACCAGTATATGAAAAAGTATGCGGTATGTTCACAGTATGTTATGTTTCAGACCATGGTACGCTACAAATTTTTCAACATGATCTCATAACATTACATATTTACTTGGCGAGCAACATCCAGTTATCTGGGAAATAAATAGCCTTTCTTGCATTTTTTGGAAACAAAATCTATCAATTGCCAAACGAAAGTAACAAAACACAGTTGATACTGCTTTTGGTTCATTCTTGACGTTTTAGATAGAAGTTTAGATAGGACAAATGCACTGATTCATAGGATACACATTATGCTCTGGGGTGCGTTTCCCAAAAGCATCGTTAGCGAACTATGGTGGTAAGTCCTATTGAACTCTATTGGTAACGACGGAACTTGCGACCATAGTTGCTTTTGGGAAACGCACCCCTGGTTGGATAAAATCTGGGTTTTCCATGCATTGCATACAGAAATGTGCATACTTTCAAAATTTAGAAGGACACAAAGGAACCTCTTCACACATTTCTCAAGTTGGTTTAAGCAATGTATCAGTGCTCATTCATATTGTAGATTAAAAAATGTCAGAAAATCATTCACACACACACACTAACCGACAGCGAGACGTTGATGGAAGTGAGCTCCTCAGCCTTTTTCTCCAGAGAGTTGACCCACAGCTTGCGTTTCTGTCTGCAACGAGAAGCTGCTGCACGGTTCCGCTCCAGGAAGCGCTGCCTCCTCTCATCAGGGTCGTCATCAGCCGTCCTCCGCCTGCGACCTCCGGTGGGCTGAGCGGGTGACACCTGAACACAGCAGGGCAGAGTAAACAGAGATGTTTACTGTACAATGCCACAGCAAAGTGAAAGATTGCTCCCTGACAAACATGAAGGCATCTGTTGTATATATATATTGTTTGCACTCTACAGTTTGAGTGTGGAGACACACAATACCTGTGGCTGAGCAGGGGATGGGGCGTCTGGATGCTGGACCAGCAGCTGGCTTTGCTCCACCCTCTGAGGGACCATCGCACTGGACCCCATCGCCACACCGAGACAACCCTGAGCTCCGGGCGTCTGCTGAGATAATGCTGCCTTCAACCTCTGAGAATAACAACAAACATCATAGTAATGTGGCACAAGATGGCATTCTGTCTAATAAGGCAGCTGTTACAGCCGCAACATTCAATTTTATTTCTCTTTCATGTGGAATGGTGAGAGAAGTCATTTCATAAAACTGTACTGTAACTCATCAAGCACTGAGGAGAAAAATCATGTGACAAAGGAAATAAATGTGTGAACTTCTCCATTTTACTTCTTGGTCATCTAGATTTTTTTCTCTGTTTTATTTTTTAATCTTAAGGAAACATCTCTCAAGAAACCAATAAATGTAGTTCTATTTATTAATAATAAAGAAAACTATGGAAGCCTGTTTCTGCCACTGAATTAAAAAAAAGGTAATTATCTCACAATTCTGAATTTTTTCCTCACAATTGAGTGTTTACATCTTACAATTCTTTTTTCTCAGAATTATGAGATATAAACTCACAATTCTGACCTCTTTCTCAGAATTGCGTGCTATAAACTTTTGCGAGTTATGAAGTCAGAATTGAGAGATGTAAACTCGCACTTCTAAGAAAAAAAGTCAGAATTGCAAGTTTATATCTCGCAATTCTGACTTTATTTCTTGCAACTGTGAGTTTATAACCCACAATTCTGACTTTATATCTCGCAATTCAGACTTTATAACTTGCAATTCTGAGTTTATATCACGCAATTCAGAATTGTGAGATGTAAACGTGCAATTGTGAGAAAAAAAGTCAGAATTGTGAGATAAAAAGTCGCAATTACCTTTTTTAAATTTTTATTCAGTGGCGGAAACTGGCTTCCATAGAAAACATAATCATAGTAAAATTTATTTGTTACATTTTGTTACTCTGAACTTTTTCTTGTGTTATTTTAGTATTATTTATAGACTATTATAGTATTTATTAATAATTTGAATTATCTTTTATTTTTATACTTCAGTTTTCTTTTAATTTTAGAACCCAATGAGCCAAATTATACAGACCGACTAGTCTATTATGAAAATAAGTATTTTTTGCATATCACTGTATAACAAGTGTATTTGAAATACAGACTGTTAATGACAGAGCTGCTTTGTTCGAAAAGCCTGTGTTTGTTTGTTGTGAAAACTATCACCCATGTGATGTGCTGGATAAAGACTTTCAACATGGGAACACTAGGCAAGGCAAGGCATCCGAGCATTTTGCAAAATGATCCACAGGCTGGATTAGGAAGAAAATAGATTTGCCCTCACCATCTTTGCCTCATTGTGGGGGTTATAACCAGAGGGTGAAGACGAGCCGCTGCTGCTGCCCCCTAGTGGAGGGCCGGGAATTCCTGGAATGTTGGGCACCATACACAGGGGCCTCGCCAGCTACACCGCAGGGCCAAATGCAAAACATATCAGAAATGACAGCTCACATGAACAACATTTTAAAATAGAAGTGGGTCATTTTTGAGCTACAAGTGACACTGTGCTGAAACAAGGGGGTTATGTGACATTTTAACATTGGAAAAATATTTTTCCAATGTTAAACACACTTTGCCTTAAATTGAATCACAGCAAAGTCCCTTTAAGGTAAGTCACAAGAATCTATTTTCTAGGTACTCAAGTACAGCTCCTTTCTACTTGAATGTGATCTGACATCTCCAACTGTTTGTCAGGATTACATGATGGATTTCAAATCAACAAAGTTTGCTTCTTTAACTCAGATTTTGCTAATACAAGGCAGACTCCTAAACATGATACAAAGGACCTCTTTCTCAAATTATAAAGGCAGCTATATATTTTAAGACTGTTATACACTATGTGAGAAAAAAATTGTGATAAAAAGACAAACTGTATTTTTTTTAATATAAATTTAATAATTAATTAGCTTAAAAATTAAATAATTAATAATATTGTTACTGTAGTAAAGTCAAAATAAGTTATCTGGAAAATATCAGTAATTATTTAAAAAATTCAAATTAATTATTAGTTACTGTGAAATTGTTATTTCGGTATTATTCATATACTATCATAGCAGTTTTTAAAATATTCTGCATGTATAAAATTTCAGTTTTCAATTAAATTATTTGTTTTAGTGAATTTGCTATATGCTTTTTCATTTTGTTAGTTTTATTTATACAATACGCTAATCACATTAAAAACATGCTAGCAACATGCTAGTAACATGTTAATCATGCTAGCAACATGCCAATCATGTTAAAAACATGCTAATCATGCTGGAAACATGCTAGCACCATGTCAATTGTGTTAAAATCATGTTAGCAACATGCTAGCAACATCTCTCTAATCTATCCATCTAAACTATCAAACTTCAAGCTTTTACAACTGCTTTAAAATTTCAGGCTAGGCTTTCTCAAGCCAACTTCAAAGTTTGTTCACAAACTAGTTAATAATAATTTGTTCTCGTCTACTTAATAATATTGTTGCTGTACTGAAGACAAAATAAATTATCTGGAAAATATCAGTATGTATTTAAAAAAAAATTGAAATAATTATTAGCTACTGTGAACTTTTCCTAAGTGTTATTTTAGTATTATTTATATACTATTGTAGTAGTTATTAATATATTTTGCATTTATTTTTACATTTCCAGTTTTCAAGTTTTAGTAAATTTGTTATGTGCTTTGTCATTTTATTAGTTTTATTTAGTGTTATATTCTATTTAGCTTTATTTTTATTCAAATAAAAAAAACTAATTTTGTTTTAGTTTTAGGAAATAGTACATTAAAACTTATTTTAATTCAATTAGTCGCCAAAGCAACAGTTTTTTAAAGTAATTATTTTTATGTAATATTTATATTTGATCTTATTTCAGCTTTTAATTAAAAAAATATTTTAATTAACAATAACAATGAATTTTCCACAGACCTCCCAGTACCACCGTGCAGACCCCAGTATGAAAATCAGTTTTACAGTAAACAAAAAGGCGAGTGTCACCAACTCTTCCATTCTTTTTATAGTGGGCTTTTTTTATCCTCCATATATTTATATTCCATGCTCAGAAATACACTTCAAACTTACAGATATTACAGAGGGCATCTGCATAGGACCTGGAAGCACAGGAACTGTTTGACCATTGGGAAGCATCATCATTGGGTACGGCACTGTGGGAGATCTAAAACAGAAGGAGAGAAATGCCCAGTTTGCACAAGCGACGACACCAGAAAACAACACACAGACTGAAGTTCTGCTCGCTTCCTGTTCACTATCTGACCAAATATTCGTGGAACGTCCAGTACAGCATAAATGAGCCAGCTGCCCACAGTTTCCTAAGAATTACTACCAAGTCAACTTATAGCAGCACAGTGAGTCATATAGAAATGAGTCACACAGAATAAGCTGACGGCCAAAAGCACCGGCTCCTCATTGATAGGCTGTGGTTGTACTCTTACCCCAGTGTGCGGTTGGATGGTGGGGTGTGTGTGATGACAGAGGTAGGGGAGGGCATGGTGGGCTGCAGGCCGTCATAACCCAGGTGCAGTGGGAGGGAGCCAGGACGCACTATGGCAGGGGTGGGAGCCGAACTGACGGCAGGCTTTGGAGGAGAATCCTGTAAGAAAGACAATCAGCCAGCTAAGCACAAAATAATTCAAAAAGCAACACTGTTTGCTTCCAAAAGAAATGTCATATAGTCACGACTGTTTGTTTAGTGATGCAACACATCTAGTTCAGTTACTGCTAAATACATAGTTTAGTGAAATGTACAATTATGGTCTCTACAGTGGCCACGTGAATGCCAAATGTGAGCTAGCATACATTACTACAAACTATTTTATATATTTTCTATTCTAAGCAGTCTCAGACCACTAGTGATAATGCTTAAATTTTGCTTTTTTTATTATTTATTTATTGAATTATAACTAATTAAAGAAAGAATTAAATAAATAATTGGATAATTAAATAAATGGTTACAAATAATAATTAAAAATAATTTTCATTTATAATAATTTATTTAAATTTGATTACTAAATGAAATTAATTATTTCAACTTGTTTTCTAATTTTTGGTTAAAACCAGACTTTGAATTGCAGATTTCCAATGTGGCTTCAGATTTTTGGAATTTGTGTTTTTGGTTTTACCCTAGCAGTCTGGTTTGCGTAAAGCATGTACCTTTCCTCTGCTTACAGGCTCTTTGCTGCTGTCTGACATGCTGGAGATGGAGTCAGGGCTGGCAGGCGGAGAGGAGTCCACCTCCACGGGGTCCTCCTCCTTCACCTTAATGTCTGAAGGCGTCTGCAAGCTCATGTCAAGTGCTCTTGAATTAGGAGCAGGCAACTACATGGAAAAAAAAGAAAGACCGATGAAGAATGCGACAGACAGAGAAGGAGAGAGTGAGACGAGACGGTGTTACACATGAGAACTGATAGGGAACTCTGCAGTCCATAAATCTGAGCTTTTGGCAGCAGGCAGCCCAAGCTCCTCATGTTTGGAGCACGTCTGACTGTATGACTGAATCCCTCCACCCAGTCCCATAGCTCACCGGGTTCTTGGCCCTCTTGTCCTCATCTTCCTGGGCTTTAGGGAACTCCTGCTCGAACGAGCTGGCCAGCTCATTGAACAGGCCCACCTCTTCACAGTTTTTCAGGAAACGAGTGGGAGTCGGCGTCTGGTCTGGAGTAGAGAGCGAGAAACAGAGACATCTCATTGTTTCCTTATGCAAGACGGCCTCAAGGACAATATAAACTCTGTACGTACCAGTACAAACCAAATCTGCTTGCGATTTAACATGATAAATCTGGGAGAGTTCAAGGCTGTTATTACATTTGTGTTTTTTCCCAAGGGTTTAATGTGACAAAAAACAGCACGTTGTGAATTTTCTCCCTTAAAATTACTAGCTTAAGAGGACTTAGCTTCACTCCACAACTATAAAGTAATGATATCAAATTACATTGTTAAATCTTTGTACCATTTGTTTTGTCAGTGCCATTAAAACAAGCATTCCAGGTTACTATTACCCACAAATAGTGACGAAAAACATGCACATAAATATAGGAATGGATGGTAGAAACATGCACCTACCAAGGACAAATTAATAATCACTACAGTATTTATTTTATAAATATAAAAATGCATTCAATATTTCTATAATTCAATTATATAATATATAAATATATATAAATTAAAACAAGGACATATATTTAACCCTAACTTTTTAAATGTTTTATAATAAAAATATAAAAATATAAATTATATTAATTAATATTAATATAAATAATAATTTATAGCACAATTAGTTATACTATTAGTTACATATATATTCAAATTACATAATCAAATTACATAAAAATTACATAATTAAAATACACATATATTTAAACTTAACTTTTTAAAAGTTTTAGAAATATAAATTATATATATATATATATATATATATATATATATATTATAATGTAATTAAAATATTATTATTTAATTAATAATAATTATATATAATAAATATAATATTATAATAAATTATAATAATTTCTAGCACAATTAATTATACTATTCTATGCTGACATGTGTATATAATTCTATACACAAAGAATATTTTTGACTGTACACTGTACATTCATACTGTATCACATTATCTACGTGCAAAGTACCTGCAATGATGACTGAGTCAGTTCTGGCAGGTCCAAACTTCAGCGTCATTTCATGTTTGTGTTTATGGACAGCCAGGTGGTCCTCATTAGTAAACCTCTACAAAGCGACACAGATGAACAGATGGATTATGAGACAAATCTGACCAGAAGAAGAGAAAGGAGTATTTCAAGACCTCAGGGCAGAGACACATTTCCAAAGGAAGAAGAGGGAGTGGCACTGACAAGATTTGTCTTTGGAAACAGATAATGTAGGCCAGAGAGGACTTAATAATGATCGTTTTTCACCAAACCCGTGCTCTACTCAAGGTCTCTGAGGTATAGGATGTAACTATACAGCGTCAGTGTCAAAGACATACAGTAGAGGCGGCTTTCTGTTTCACAGCTGATCTTTGTGCCCTTATACAGCCTCAAGGCTTACAACGCTTACGTTTCTTTATGCTTCCGTTCAGAAGTGCAGCTACAGCATTACACAGTAAGTATTGAACTTACACATTTGTCACATAATAAAAAATTGTTCCACCAGCTTTCATGACAATACAAAAATACATTGTGCAAATGACAAAAGCACTAATGCAAAGGTGGAGTTTTGTGGTTTAGCACTTTGACCCAGTGCCCGAGCCATGATGTTACGCATGCAAGACACAACAGCTCATGGGCTGAACAAACTACACAGATGTATTCAGTTAACATTTATGACAGGCAATCATGCATTCTCCGACGTGCTTTTATATTTACCTTTGAAACAAAACAGCTGTTAAGGTGGTAAATCTGTACGCTGCAGATGCACAGCCAGTGAATCATATACATTTAAGAAACCAGTATTAAACATGCTTTTTTTGGAATATGATGCATAAAATGTCCCTATGATCTGACAGACAGCAATGAAGCAGGTGTGCTAAGTAGGAATGGGAATATAATGATCTAAAGAAATATTATATTCCTTAACGGTTCCATTACTGAATCTTTCACAACTTTCACAACAAAATGAGATAACTTTGCTATAAGCAATTCTTGAAAAAGTTGTTCACAGTCTTTAAGACTTTTCACAGTCTTCTTAAAGCAGCATTGTCATATTGTCTGTTTAATAAATATTAAATGAATAATATTAATAATATAATACGAACAACAAGTATAAGATTACACAGTAAGATGTAAACTGTTTATTTTTGATTCACTAAAAAAAAAAAAGGATCATAATAATAATTTGTTCCGGAATTAGACTGCTTTGGATGAGCTGTTTTGTTTTGACCTCATAAGAGTCGATCATTTAGGAATCAGACTACTTTGAATGTGCTGCATGTGTTTGATTCACTAAAAGGAACTGGTTAAAAAGAGTCAATCACTTGGGAATCAGACTAAATTGATAGCACTACACTGTATGTGTTTGATTCACTAAAAAGAAACAGTTCAATAGAGTCATTCATTCAGGAATTGTTTTTGACTCAAAATAAGTTTTTTGCTCAGGACTACACTGATTACACTGTATGTTTGTAATTAACTAAAAAGAACTGACTCAAAATGCTTATTTTCCTGGTATTCGTACAACACTGGTTGCAATGCATAGTTTGGATTCACTAAAAACTCATTGAGCAGAGCATTGACTCAAAATAGTTATTTGCTCTGGAATCGGACTACACTGTTTGTGGCATGTGTTTCTGATCCACAAAAAAGAATGGAATCAAACGAGTGATTTGTTTGGGAATTGGACACCATCTGTCATGTTGTTATGTTTTTGATTCACTAAAAAGAACCTATTCAAAATAGCTATTTGCTTTGGATTCAGACTACACTGGCTGTGATGCATGAGTCACTAAAAAGAACCAATTCAAAAGAGTCATTTGTTCAGGAATTGGACTACACTGGTAAGAGCTGTATTTGTTAAATTCATTAAAAAGAACTGGCTCATTTGGAATCAGACTACACTGGTCAAACGTCATTCAGTTCAGTTTTTTTTTTTTTTTTAATGGAACGGTTTGCGGAAAATAACAGTTGTTTGAAGAAGCGCCTCAACTACTGGATCCTTGCGGTCTTTTCCAAAACAGCTCGAGCGGATGTGGAGCCTCTAGGATTAGCTTTTCCTCTTTCTGAGTGGGTTTCATGACTCAAGCCGTGTTCTTTGTGCTTCACAGTCTTCTTCAGACTATTTCTGGCTCCGTGTCACAGTTACAGTTCAGCCGTGACAGCGCAAAGTGGAAACACAGTCAAGTGTCAGAGGCGTATTTTTAGATGTGCCAGCATCACCAATACAACAACTGCATGGCCCGTAGCTTCTTCGTCCTCGACTTAAATGAGTTACTCTGGCAAGGATAACACACGATGACAACACAAGGACAACAGCATGACTGAAGCAAACAGAGCAACTCATTAACACCAACAAACAAGAAGCGTAGCTAGAGTGCCTTATGTGCATGCAGTAGACTTTTTATACTTCCTCTTTTGCAGCCATATCTTAACTTTGTACCTTCCTCTCAGAAAGGAGAATGCAACATTGGGAAATGCAACAAATAGTGCTTATTTACTAATCAAGAATGAGAATGAATTGTTATATAGCAGCACAGTTTTAAACTGAGCTTACTAAGATCAATATTATGTGCATTTCTCATTAATTCACACATGCACAAAAGGGAAACATAGGTAGTTGAAATAACATGTCAAGCAATGCACGAAGCAATGCACATTATTTGTCAAATACCAAAGTATAAATACTCTGACCTATACTACACTACTATTCAAAAGTTTGGGGTCAGCAAGATTTTTTAAAAATGTTTTTAAAAAAAATAAGTCTCTTATGCTCATCAAGGCAGCATTTATTTGATCAAAAATACAGTAAAACAAGTAATATTCTAAAATATTATTACAAATAAAAAATTTTATTCCTGTGATGGCAAAGCTGAACTTCCTGCAGCCGTTACTCCAGTCTTCAGTGTCACATGATCCTTCAGAAATCTTTTTAATATGCTGATTTGGTGCTCAAGAAACATTTCTTATTATTATCAATCTTGAAAACAGTTGTGCTGCTTAATAATTTCCAAAAAAAAGTTAAAAAGTACAGCCTTTATTTGAAATAGAAATCTTTTGTAATATTATATCTTTACAGTCACTTTTGATCAACTGAATGCTTTCTTACTGAATAAAGCATTCATTTCTTTAATAATCCAAAATATTTGAATGGTAGTGCATGTACTGGATTTCCTGTTGTAAAAACTAAACCACAAACTGACTAGCAAGCACTGGCTGAAGTGCAGAATTAGTTAAACGCAATTTGAATTTTGTTGCACAATGTTTTGCACAATGCCTATGATACAGAGGAAATTAGTCTAAAATATCAGACATTATAATTAGAGTACATTAAAAAGGATTCATTTACTCTGAACATAGCTTTAAACAAGCACTAGCATTAATAATCTCAAATCTCAGTTTCCTCCGGCGTGTTATTTTTCAGTAACAGGTTGACAAAACAGAGGAGTCACGTGAAAATCTGGTTCACTGGGAAGAAGCAAAACAATCTTAAACCCCTATGGACTTCAGTATGACGCAAACAGCGTTTGCTCGTCAACAAAAGAACAATACCTCCACTAGAGTAAACCCTCACTCCCCTCATCCAGCTACACACCGGTGTTAATAGAGCCTGACAGATGTGCACAACCTGATCTCGATTTCAACCATTATCCTTTTTTTCTCTTATGTCTCCTTTAGTTTTGGTTTACAAGATCTGCGTGGTCTTAAAACTGCCTTATTTCCACCTCACGCATGTCATTACCATTTATGAACTAGAAGATATTCTACTTAGAAACCTGTTTGGGGTCAGAAAGATTTTTTTTTTTAAAGAAATGAATACATTTATTCATCAAAGATGCACTAAACTGATCAAAAGTGACAGCAAAGACTTTACATTGTAACAAAAATTTCTATGATCTTTTGAAGTTCTATTAATCATAGAATTCTGAAAAAAAAAAAAAAAAAAGTTCCCACAAAAATTGAAAATACTAAGAAATGTTTCTTGAGCACCACATTAGCATAATAGAATGATTTCTGAAGGATCATGTGACACTGAAGACTGGAGTAACGCAGCTTGCCATCACAAAAATGAAAGAGAACTATCACATCTCTCATCAACAACCAGTAAAAGCTGAAATATTACGTCCACTATAATTTAAGTTCAAATTCTAAATCCTAAGTATTAGCAATAGTAATATCTAAGTCACCTTTTTACGTAATGAAAACAGATTTCTCCTGCTCAAAGTCTGGCTGGGTCAGAGCAAGAAGTATTAAACAGTCATGGTCCCTGTGGCGTCTGAGAAAGAAACATCTGCAAACAACTAACTAGCATAAATTATTCATCAAGTTCATGTTGTTCCTCTCAATTCTCAAGATTATACCGCCAACGGTACGGTTAAATGATCATTGTTGGATTTGGTATTCGAGAGGCAATGTCTAACTGTTAAATTGCCTCATTCTGATCCATGCTACTTTTCTCACACTGTTTTCTACGTAACTGCGGAGGAGAACATTCAGAACAAAACCACAAAATGAACATCACTGTCTCACTGAGTAGGACGGGTCTCGATCATTTCCTCTTTCAGTTTTCAATGCCCTCAAAGCAGCACATGCCTCCAAAGGCCACACTGTTTTTCAGTTCTTACAGTGGAAAAAATGATTTTCTGGTATTATAATCCTTAAACCAAAATCAATTTACTTGAGATATTAAGTCTTTTTTCAGATAATATATTTTTATACATTGAATTAATTGAACACATATATACATATATACATAAACATACATATATATATATATATATATATATAATAATTCAGTTAATTAAAATAAATTAATATTTTATATATATTATAATTTATACATACATGTATACATATATATACACACACACACACACACGTAAACAGTTTTGCTACCTTATGCAATTTTTCTTGGTAGGTACTTTTTTTGTTTTAGGGATGTTTGGATTTTTTTTACTGGAAAAAAAAAAAAAAAAGATTAAATGATTTTTTTTGCAGTGCGCTCAACCTGCTTCGTCTGCAAGTTCATCATAAGTGCACTTATTAGCATCAATAACCTCATCACAGTGTCTGCAAGAACTTTGACTCAAACCAGACAAGTGTAGACGATAAATGAGCTGCGATTACTCATTGGCCAAGTTTGTGAGCGAGTCAGACAGTGCAAGAGACGTTAGCGGAGGTTCACAAGCACACTATCAGCTTTATCAGTGTGGCCCTGGGCTGCAGTGTGACAAAAACAACACGTTTTCAGAGCGGTGCAGCTGGCGCACCTCCCTCCACACACACGCCGGGCAGACGTCTCGCTACCGTACAGCTGAGAGGACGACGTGCGCGCAGACACTCTTCAATAACCAGAGAATGCCCTATGAACCAGAAAAGCACACCCACACCTGAAACCCAAGACAAAGTGAAAGCGAACTTACCTGCCCACAGCCAGGAGCACTGCACACAAAAGGCTTGTCGTCCCCCATCTTTGCAAAGGCTTTGCAACGTAACTGTGGAAGAGAAGACGAGAACATTACTGAAGGGTTTTTCTAGAGGTTCAAGCCAGGAAAAGTTCTACAGCCGTTCCCAGGGATGATTCTGCCTGGATCCTCGCTCAGCGCAGGAAGCGACGGGTGTTAAAAATAACGAAGAACCGAGCACATGCATGTTAGTGTAGCGACTACAAGTTTCCCTGGTGATACTTCCTTTGCACTGGGGGCATCTGGCAGACCAATGACACACAGAGTTCAGGATTTGCTCAAAGCAGTCTTTTTAGCCCCTCCTCTACTTTTCATTGTAGTCCTCCTGACAACATCTCCATGAAGCTCTTCTGCGGCGACGACTCTAGTGCCACTCTACACCTTTGTCTGCAGTCATTCTCTGAACTCCTCCACCCGATTCTCAGGCTCAAATATCAGCAACCCACACTCCCAGACGCTCATCACTTTTCACAGGAACTCAAGACATCTAGAGGTTGTGCTGGTACCGTTTTGCCAGACGCCAGGAACCGATTTCCCTCAGAGATAAGATCGATTGATTGCTTTCATCCAATTCAAGAGGGTGTAATGAGTGCAAGTGTTGGAAATGAGGAACGGACAGTGCAATAATGGTAATTCTGGAGAGACATGTCTGGAATGAGCCGCTCTGATCCAGGGGAACGGCTTGTCATAGACACTCCCTCTTTTCCTATTAGCCGAACCACTGCACTTATTCCAGACAAACTGCCAGCACCTTCCACACAAACACACACATGCTCGACATTACTCTGTAATCAAACTAAACGAATGCTTCCCTGGACTCTGATGGATTCATGAGATGTTCAGAAAAGTGGCTAAAACTTAGAGGGTTGTCCACAATTTGGACAATTATTTTCCATGACTTTTCCAGTTGTTCGTGATTACGGGTCTTAAAGTCGGCACGAAAATGAAAATCTACTTTCTTTTCTTAATTCTTCATCATGTTCAATTAAAATGTCATAACTGGACCTTCTGGTGAAAACAGACTTCTCTCTGGTGACGTATGCAGGACTTCTCCGTCTTTTTCTTAAATTCTTTCGAATTTCTTTTTCAATAATCCATTAAACATCCATTAAACTCAGATGTATGTCACAATATGGAAGAAAAGATCCGTTGTTTCATCATGACATTAAAATTTAAAAATGTTGCTTTAATTAGCAAAAATAAATACACCAAAATCTGGTTGTTAATTAAGATATGAATAGTAATAAAAAGTAATAATTTAAATTTAAATGCACCAACATAATATATATCAACAAACAGAAATATTTACCAATACATAGCCACACATTTAGTAAAAAATGGACAAGGAGGTGTTAAAAAAATGTTTTAAATGGATAGTTAGGCCAAAAATGTAAATTCTGTCATTAATTACTCACCTTTATGTTGTTCATAACCCGCAAGACCTTCATTCATCTTCAGAACACAAATTAAGATATTTTTGATGAAATCTGAGAGCTTTCTGACCCTCCATAGACAGCAATGTAACCACCACGTTCAAGGCCCAGAAAGGTAGTAAGGACATTGTTAAAATAGTCCATGTAACATCAGTGGTTCAACCGCAATTTTATGAAGCTACGACAATACTTTTTGTGCACAAAGAAAACAAAAATAACGGCTTTATTCAATAATTTCTTTTTTGGGTGGTGAATGTGGTGGTTACATTGCTGTCTATAGAGGGTCAGAAAGCTCTTGGATTTCATCAAGAATATCTTAATTTGTATTTTGAAGATGAATGAAGGTCTTACAGGTTATGAACAACATGAGGGTGAGAAATTAAAGACAGAATCTTCATTTTTGGGTGAACTATCCCTTTAAGTAAAGCAAATGAATCGCTGAATCAAGTCACAATATGAAATTATTTATATAAAAATTATATAAATATTATATAAATCATTTATATAAAAAAAAATATTGCAAAACTAGACAGATGTCAAGGTCCTCAGGACGTATTGGTCAAATAATGGGTATTAAAGATCATAACACTGCAAAGTTGTTTAGTATCCATTATACATATGTTTTATATTTAGTTGTAGTGGCCTTCAGCAAGTTTGACTGGGCTGACTGAATTTGTCATCTGTCTTCACAGCAGTTCACCTCAATCTACACTCTCACTCCTTTAAACCCAATGCTCCACGCACAGAGAGGCTGGGAATTTTGGAAAAAGTAACACGTTCATTAAATTTAAATGGAGGGAAGTTTCATTAAACTTTCAACATGCCCCACCAGCTCAGAATGACGTCTGGTGAGTTACACAACCACCACCACAAACAAAAGGTGAAGAATGAACCAAACATCTTCCTTGACTATAACAGCAGGGATTTAAATGGATAAAGCTTGCATATGTCATCTGTAAAAAAAATTTAAAAGCCATTTAGACTGGCAGGTCTGCAGGCTGAGATGCTGCTCATTTATGTAACATTAGTGCTGTAAAGTTACAGCAAACAAAAGTAACTGCTCTCAAAGTGCCAACACAATAGAAATACACAAATATGTACATATTTTAAAAACAATTATTTGGTGGGTTGTCTAAACAACTAGTCGACTAATCAATGTGTATTGAGGCTGTTTTTGGTTTACCTATCTTGCACTCGTATGGACATGCTGTTTAGGGGGCCTTTACAAAAAATTACTTCATTAAATTACACCATGCATTAAAATACAGGTATACAGACCACAAAAAAACAAAACAGAATGCAGTGGCCTCAAGACACAATCTTTTTTTTATGTTTAAAGGACTATTCTTAACTTCATGCCACCTTAAAACACAAAACTTGTGGGAGGATGCTCACCACTGCAAGATGTGATGCAAATGGCACAAACTAAATAAGGCACCACTATTAAAAATAAATAAATAAATAAATAAATAAATAAATTACATTATACAAAAAAAAAAAAAAAAAAAATATTAGACTCCATTTGGAATAGAATAGTGCAACCCTAAACAGGACAGGCTGTTTTGAAAACGGATTGATAAATGAAATAGAATTTAATTAAATGCTAATGTCTATATATTTCAATTGCGTTCAAGTGTCTCGTGTGGAGGGGCGTGCAGTTATAAGCTGAAATCAGCAGCCTCTGCCAAGACCCTTGCTCTGTTTTCCATAAAGAAAATA